>VXAV01001811.1:0-66747 GCA_013399715.1 Alectura lathami
TCGTACCACCATTTGTTTTTCAATTTGTCCAAGAGGCCTTGCTCATTCAGTTTTAATACTGCCAGGTTAACAGCATTTCTTGAAACGATAAAACATAACTTGTAAGAAAAATGCACAAATGCTTAGGAAATCGTAACGTATAAAAAAAGGAGCACAAGAGGACAAATTGGCTAAAATTTCACAGAACGTGGAGCTATAAAAATGTTTGTACAGCAAATACAGGGTTAAATATTGGAAGGTGGCATGGAGGATAACATTTGCTCAAAACTGAAGTGTGCGGGATGGGGAAATCGTCTTTGAGAAAAAAAGTAACAAGAACACCACATCATGCAGTTAACATTCGTCACGTATGGCAGGTTAACTCGGCTTTTACCATTTAAATTGAAAAAGCCATCGAACTGTAAAATTAAAACAGCAACAAACAATCAGAAAGGACAACACGAAGAGAACACTAAAGAAATGGATGCATTAAATAAACAAAACCGTAATTTACCGTCTTATTTAACTCCATGGAATATCCAAGATTTTTAAACTTTAAGAGTTACCTCAAAATCCACAAGAAAGAAAAATGACAACACAATACATCAGGGTAGGTGGAATACTATAACAACATGGATATTGTTATATTATTCCACCCACCTTAATGCTGAGCCTTTGGGAGTGGCTACCCCGTAGCCCTTGGAATCCAGGTTCCCGCCGACTTTCATGGTGTCGCAGGGCTTGCGCTGCTCGATGTACTCGTTCATCGTCGACTCCAGCAGGAAGGCAAACTTCCCCTTGGACTTGCGCACCCTCGCCACCCCGTCCGCCGTGGTTTTGGTGAACACAGAGGGCTCAGCCGACTTCATGTATGACCACATTTTCTCGTAGACAGCGATTTTTGATCTCTGGGAGAGAGGAAAGGAGGGAGGTAAACGCGGCCTCACCCGGTGCTGCTGCACCCCTCGGACACTGCCAAACCAGGAGTGCGCTCAGGAAGGTGGAAAAGCATCTCAGGCAAGTATCCCACTAAGTGCCATATAATTGGCAATCAGGTCATCAGGAGAAATGTTGCCTCAGCTGTCTTTCTGCAGAGAGTTTATCTGCGTGCACGCTGTGCTGCAGAGGGAGGATGCTTGATCTGGCACGGCCATTGTCTGCAAAGGAAGCCTTTCCTCCTCACGCATCTCCTCAGCACTGGCCATTGGGCTCATGCAGAGTTAGGAAACACCAGCATTTCCTTATTGAAAGTTCCCAGCAAAGCAGGAGCCGGCTTTCCACAGTGGCAGTGGAAGGTTCATGATACAGGAGATGAGAACAGATCTTACAGTGGTGCTCATGAGAGATATAAACAACACTCTTAGTCAATAACCAAACTTTCAAAATTCAGTTTCACATTCTCCTAAAAGGTCACAAATACAAATGCTAGCAAAGAGCTGAGGAAATTGCTGGTTAACTGCTCGTGTGCCGCATATATAGGTTTTTTCAGTTTTCCTGGTTTTGAGACTCAGCCAATGCCAACAGCCTCTAGCTCAGCATACAGGCTTTGTGAAGCTGGAAATGCTGAGAAATGTATTACTTCCCCCTCTCCCTCCTCGCCTCCAGTGGGATTTAAACCACCCTCAGATGTTAAAGCCACCCCAAGACTGTTAAGCATTCCTATCTGGCGCTGCCAGTTCAACTTTCCTGCTTGGTCGATAGAAGGCAGTAACGCTTACTGTATTGCTCTAAAGTCTGGAAATCCCTAGGATTTATATAAGGCTTTCAGCCTGGGCTGTGGTTATCTTGAATTTATGCCTCCTACTCCTTGCCAGTTTCCTGTCCACAGCCTTCCTTGCAGAACAGGAATGAAGCACACAGTAGCTAAATCTAGCTCAAATTTAACAAACTTGTGGCAGAAGACTGTTAATGTCCATCAGTTTGATGATCAAGACACGTTTCCTCCTGATTCAGGACAATTTAATGTGTTTTGAATAATGCAGTGCTTAACAACCAGCCTGCAAACATTTCACGGGGAGTAAATCCTGCCTTCACCATACTTCAGACTAAAATACTCAGCTAGCATTGCTATGATAGAAAGCGAGGAGCATGGAGGGCAAGATTTTATTTTAATTATCCTTCCTGATGAACTGAAAAATGCAAACCAGTTAAAATCAGCACCATCAACAACAGGAAATCAGAGCGATGGTGATACAATGGGGCTTCATTACGAGCTAGCAGGCTGGGTGGGGTGCTAGGAACAATTGGAGGGATTTGTGTGGTGAACATCTCTGTGACAAATGTTGGCTACGTGGAGCCTGCGGAGCACGAGGGACCCTGGGCACTGAAGCAGGTGAGGAGGGACATCCCCACGGGGTGCTGGGAGGTGCCTGTGGGGGGTGGCTGTCACCAGCTTGGTGGCTGCCACCTTCCTGGCACCCCACAGGCAGCTGCGTGCAGCTGTGCAAGGGGCAGAGCTCACCATGGCCCCCGGCATGGGACTAACCTCGACTGGGCCTGCCCGCTCCTCTCATGCAGTCCGCTCACGCAGAAATGTAATAGAAACAGATTGCTTGGCCAACACAGGGACTGCATAAGCAATGCTAATTCTGCTGTGTCCTACTTTCAAGGTGCTTGTCCTTACAACCTTAATCTTCTTTTAACATAAATAATACAAACGCACCTGCCCATTTATATTTGCAAATGGGCATCTGAAGAACAAAAGGAAGGTAAAAATGTGGCTTTCCTGGTTCTCTTTGTATCTTTCAGCCAGATAAAGTGTTTTGTCTTCAAAAATAGTGCATACACTAAGTATGTTTCTGCTTGTTTTCCTCTGTAGAGCGTGCCTTTAATTACACAGATAAACCATAATTTCTTTTCCTTTTCATCTTCTAACTCACACCGGAATATGTCTTTAATAAGTTCTTTCATACTCTTTCCAGCTGGCCTGGACCTAAAAGCAATTGCCAATACATCTGTGCATTGTTAATAACAACAGTTATCTGATGAGTGCCAACAGCACAGTCAGAGCTGCAAATGGTCCAGACAAAGCATGGTCTCTGCTCCAAGGGCAAAGGAGGAACACAATCATTCATAATTCAAAACACAAAATTCCATGATTCAAAAACGTAAGATCAGAGATTTCTTTAAACTTTATCAGATAAACTAAGCTTTATAATTTGCTCGCTTACACTTCTGAATGATCTGGTTAATAAAAATCAGTACATTTCTATATGATCATTGCCCACCTCTGCCAAGTGGGATTTTCACAATATCTTGTTATTAGCAAATTAACTAAATGAGTATTGCTCTCTGGTCTTATCTAGTGTAAGCAGATAAAAATGCAAACTAGAAATGCCAGTGCTCATTGAGAAAGGCTTAAAAAAATGCATTGGTTTTGGAGGGGCCAGAGGATGGATGTGGGCTAAGGCCAAGGTCCCAGGAGCGGCAACAGCGCAGTGGCAATGCTGAGCCCCATGCAGCCTGAGGCCAGAGTTGGCATTTGAGAAACCTTGAGGGTGTTGCCTGCCCAAGGGACCCTGTTTTGCATCTGCTCCACTCAATGAAGCGACCAGTTGGCTAATAGTGGCCAAATACACTATGAAATGAAATGCAAGACGGTATTTTGAGTAAATGGTTGTCTGATTTTCCAGTGGCCTCAGAAAAGCCACCAACCAACCAACCAACCACATCAGAAGCCCCTGCAAGCTGCACCTGCCAGAGGGGCTGGCAGCAGATGTGCCTAGCATGCAAAGGATTTACACTCCCAAGCAAGGTAATGTTGGACAGATCTGCACCGCTGGTAGGATTTGGTGGCAGTAAAACATTTTCCCTCTCATTAAAGTGTTACTTCTAAAGAGATATTTAGGGGGAAAAAAAAAAAAAAGGAAAAAAAAAAAGCTTAAAAGCAAAGATTTAAGCAATTTCAAAGACCCTAACTGCAGTAACTCCCTGTGCTCTCCATTTCATTTCTTTGATATTGCTCTCAAGAAGTCCGTCACACACATTTCCTTGGGATTTCAAGGGGACATTATTACCATTTTTTTCTTAAAAGCAACATTTGCAGTGTTTCATCTAGGCCTCGGGACACATTAAAGAGTCTTTTCATGATTAGAGCCTTACTGCAGATATAAATAGTGGGCCCTGCTTTGTCAACAACACTGCTTTCCTCTGCAAGGCACGGTGTCCTGCAGAGCCAGTCCACACTTTTTACACTGCTTCACATTCCAGTTCTCCCCATTCTTGCACGTGTTTGACTCCAGCATGTCAATGAAAATTCAAACCAGCCCACACCACCAGCACGAGCAGAGCTACCCACTCCCTGCCTATTGCTTCCAGCCTCCCAGAAGCAGCAGCCCAGCTCCACAGCATAGGGAGCAGGTGCCCTGGTTTCTTGTTCATATGTTCAAAACTGCCTAATATTGCAAAACTCAGCACCTGTGAGATGGTTATTTGACAGTGGTTAAATTCACCTCTAAAAATTCTTTGTGACTGAAGCCCTCTCCCACTGACCTCATTACCTTCCCCCCTGCCACTGCAGGCGCCTGTCTCACACTTCTGCTAAAAGTGATGCTGTGTCAGCTCCTCCACCACCGAGTGTCACGAAGCTGTTATATTTGAAAGAAACAGCACTTTTCATCTATAGCTGAAGCCTGTTACAGGGATGGCCTTTGCCCATTTCAGACGGTTTTGCCCCCTCTGTCACCTCCTCCACTACCTGCAGGTCTTCTTCAAAATGTCTGCCTCATGCACCCCAGGGGAATATTGTGTTAAAACGGCCAAAATGGACCTTTGTTTCTTCTGACGGGCACCCAGCAGTCAAGCTCAAACTGTTCTTGCAGGTGATTGTTGGTGATAATCCAGTCATAAGCCAAATTTACCTAAATCAATTTTACTTTTAAAATTCATTGCATATTCTCATTTTTTTAGCCTAACATTTTAGATTATAGTGATGTTACACTTTTTATATTTGCCTTCAAAACTAAGAGATTAAAAAAAAAACAAACAACAACAAAAAAAAGAGAGCTGGACTACGAGGAAAAGTGGGAGAACATTTCGTGACTGACTACGCCGTTGTAATGAGTGGGACTGGTGGACTGAAGAGGCGGAAGAACCAGAAGGACACCAGTTACAACCGCGTGGTCTCAGGGCTCTGTCCAGGCTATGCAAAGTTTGTACACTTAGGCGTAGCCCAGTATGCACTGACATGCAGTAATCATGACGTGAACGTGCAGCACAAGCGAGACAGAGACCTGCCAGCTGGATGGTGTGTCCTGACCACACAAAGACAGGTGTGAACATCTATGAGGGACCCGCAGCAGCACAGGCACACACTCTGCTACTTCACCAGCCCTGTGCCCACATTATAGCTCTTTAACAAGGGAAATTTATAGCCCTAAGTCGGACAGATGTTGCTGACACAAAACACAAAGGTCCACACTAAAAACAGTGCGGGTATTTAATCTGAATAATACATGCTGCCTTTATATATATGCACGCCTCACTGATACGAACCTAGGTAGTTAAGCATGAACCTTAGCTTCATTATCATCATTCATTGCTTTTCTTCCACGTGCACAATTAGCTCTTCTACAGCAGCTAATGAATCCAGCCACTTATGAACCGTTAAAAAGCAAGTTACTCAGCGGGAGTGAACAAGGACCAGCCGACTGCCCTGCTACCACTCCTGTCACCTGCTTTTGGGATCACTTTGAGATCCATCAGCTTGGGCAGCTGCTCCCAACGTGACAAACCACAACAGTATGGCTACGCCTGCCTTGGTCTTTAGGACAGGCATTGATTGGGTGCTTTCTGCTCCCAGAAACATGACACAGAGCAACCACTCCTTCTGGGGAACGAGTGCAGGGCAGTGGTTGGTGCCCCCAGCCAAAGGCCAGCTCTGGAGCACGTGGAGGCTGGTCTGGCACTGCCGCATTGGTAATATGATAAATACATGATAAATATTCTTTCTAAGGTGCCTCTGCCTGAGATTTCCAAGCCCTTTACTGAGAAGGAAAAAATAGGTCTCAGAGAAGGCCTGAGGGTACATTAGTCCCTTTTCCAAGACACAGACAGGAAGGCAGGGATGTCACTTACTGAAGGTCATAGGGCACAGCCTAATAGATCAATGTCACAGCTTTTAGCCACAGATAACTTGTGATGCCAGCAATTTACTTACCTATATGGACAGAAAAATCAATCCCATCATTACATGAGCCTCTTGTTTTTATTAGAGTCTGGGCAGAAGAAAGTAGGTCAGATGCCGTGAACAAGAACAGGGCGCTTCTTTTCCAGCAAGGCCAGCCCCCAAACCCACCAAACCCTACCCACAGAGTACAAATCTGTGGAATGCTGCCAGCAAGCATGGCTATTGAACTACCCATGTGAACTAGTCCATATATCTGCAGGAATTATATGCATATAACATATGTATAAATGTAAAGGGAAGGGTGAATATTTCAGTGTCAGTTTTGGGATGAGACACTCTGTCATGTTGGTTTGCCATCAAAATTAATGAAGATATAACTTCTGCTTAGAAACATAACTCTCCTTTCCCAGCTGAGACAAATGATGCTCTGAGAGCTGTCGGAGAAGCCCACACTCCCAGGACCCTCTGTTTCCTTCCAGCATCCCTTCACTAAGCAAAAGTTGAGCCAGCCTCCTCCTGAGGAGAAGCCTGTGAGCCACCAGCAGGCTCTGCCCCCGCACAGAGCCCAGGGGAGGTGACAGGGAGGTGGGCAGGGAGGTCCCCAGGCTTGGTGGTGGGCAGATAGCGTGCTGCAGCTGCTTCAGCAGCCACTTTGTCTCAGGTGAGCACCGCTCAGCCATACAGATGAGCAAATTGTAACGAGGCTTCACTGACACGTCAGTAACAGTCTGGGGAGCAGAACATAAATCAAGATTTAAAATGTCCTTTCCTGGCACAATATCGAACTTCAGACTACACCTAGATCCATCTCCTCACTTTATTGCAGCCATCCATTCCTCCACGTTGCAATACTGATCAGAAAATTAAAATGAAAGCTGTCTTTGTAAATCCTTCAGTGATTCATGACCAGAGCTGGGCCCAGTGAGCAAGGGCTGGGCAGCACTGCTGCAGCCCGACAAGGCTCTGCTGTGCGGATGCCTGCCTGCCTTCCTGGGAGCGGGAGGCTGCATGCACGGAGTGGCCGGAGGGCAGGGTGATGTCAGGCTGAGGGGCATCCTTCCAGCCTCGACACAAGGAGCAGACTCGTCTCGTCTGGGCGCCCGAGCAGCACAGCCCTGCTCTGGGTTCAGTCCTTAATAAATCACCAGACAGCAGCATTTCCAGCACAGTATATGAGCACTGTCAGGCCTAATGAGTTTTCGGCTCCAGACAGGATAGGCCAACATACAGGCAATGATGGAGAAACCCCAGTGGACTGCAAGAGGGGATGTTTCATATTCACATCGTTAGAGTTTCTAAACCTCCACTTATTTTCTAATTATGCAAAAGTAACAGTAGCAGCACTGTGAGTAATTTATCAGCACCCATGTATTTTAAATGAATTCCAAACAAGCACATATTAATGTGACACAGCCGCATTACATAAAGTGGGAGAGACTTGAAAATCCAGGGTCCTCCCTGTCTTGAGCAATGTCATTATCATTACCACAGAGCTGTTCTCCAGGAAGCAGAACGCTCAAACAGCAAGTGATTTTCCCCCCGGCACTCTCTGCTCGCTCTCTGGTGCAGGCACAGCTGCTGAGTTAACCCACTGCTGGCTGCGCTGAGCCTTACTGGGGCCCTGCTCCATGCTCACTGTCAGGCCCAAGGACACAACTCCTCTGCACCATGCAGTTGGCAACCCTGGACTTAGACAAGGCGATTTCTGAACAGTGTTGAGATGCACACAACCTGGGAAGTCTAAACAAGCACAAGTAGAGCTCGTAGGCAAATGCCATCTGTTATTGAAGACAAGGAGAGATTTATTCAAATACTTGTTATTAAGTGTAGATTGAGAGCTTTGTTGAATCTTGGCTTGTCTGTTGAAGCCAGTAAAATGGTCTAGGTACCTTAGCCCCACTTCCATACAAGCACATCTTTGCCAAGGAGTAGATAGATGATGGATGAGCTGCTAATTTTAGTTCCCGTAAGGATACATTTTCCCTTTCAATCCATAGGCTTAAGGACATTAGATCACTCCATGGGAACCCATTTCTTGTGTAATTATGTCACATTTGATTTCCTGCCGTCTTTAAGACTGCCTGTTAGTCATGTGGCAGAAGGGAGACTCAACAAATTAAGAGAAAAAAACCCTAGAAGCAGACTGTGCATCACTGCAATGGAGAGCTGGTGATCTCCCTGCACACGTGCAGTCACCTCTCCGTATCTGTGCAGATGCTCACCTATGTCAAATAGGGAAGGGAGAGAGAATATATGGCTCTGAATAAGCTTTTCATATTTCCTGTGTTGGGAAGCAGTTAAAAGACAGTACTTTTTCTGATTAACTGCTGCCATGTTGCGTATCAAAGACCTACACAGCTCATATTTGAAGCTATCACTTTTCTGTGATGTTCTGTTCTTTAAAGTCCATAAATACAACCACACTTCAATATTTTTGTCAGGCATTTGTTATGATCATGGTGTTGCTTTGCTTGATGCCAAGAACACTGAAAGCTTAAAACTGCTAATCATAGCTTTATCTGAAGGTGAAAGCAAAACATATGTATGAATGCTGTGCTAGAAACAAGTCCTTCATCTTTGCTAGCAAAATAAATTTTTAAATTAAAAATCAAAGAGTTTAACTACAGATGAAACCCTTTGCACTGCAGGTACAGAGTTCACAATGGTTATTTTAACAGGCTCTAATGATGGTCTCAATATCTTTTGATTGCACAGAATGCATAAAAATCATAGAGCAGCTATTGGTTTGTAATTCAAGGCTTTTCCTTAACTACACTGCTTGCTGGTAGTATTTATTTCTCTTACTTCTTGTCTTCTCACAGCCTTATCAGAGGAAAGCAATGAGCTTTTTGTCTTATAACTGGTGTGTAACATGCTAGTGCTTCAGAACTTATTAGTGTCATTATTTGTTCCTCTCTCCCTAATGGGTTTGGGATTGTGCTGTGTCCCAGCCTGGCTCCTCACCCTAAGGGACCAGCCTTGCTGGCCACAGTTTGCCTCATGCTGAGGCCCCAGAGCTGCGGGGCTCAGCATACTTTGACTGGGGTCACAGCTGGCAATGTGCTCTTTGCATCAGGCGGGGACTCGCTGGTGTCATCAGTGCCATGGCAGCCCTACCTTGTACAGACCACTACAAAGTACTGCCCGAAGAGGACTTCAAGATTTAGACTCCCAAAGTGCTTTTAATGGATGGTATTTCAAATCCTTTGGATGGTCTTAGGGAATATGTTTTTGCTTTATTTTTATTTTTATTTTAATTTCCAAGGAATTTGTGGTTAATTCATTCGTTCTTTTGCTGTTTTTTCAAGTAAATGCTTATTTTCTGCTTTGATGCTAATACGTCTGGTGTTTTTTCTTTTGAACAAATCGTTTTCTATATCAGCTTTAGTTTTACCATAGTTAGTTTAGTTTTACCAGTTTCACCAACTTAACAAGCTATATCTAAAATTCTTTCCCAAATAAACACAAAACATCTTGCCAGGAAATCTCATGCTTTTCCGTCCATTCTTGTTGAACTATTTAGACTTCATGAAAACCAGGGAGAGAAAAAATGGGGATCGTCTTAGAGCCACCCTTAATATGACATTCTGTATCTTAAAAATGTGTGCTTTTACGTCATATTTGTATGTACATATGAAGTCCAGAAAGGTCTGAGATCTGAGCCTCATTTGGAAAGCATCACTTTTTGAGAAAACTGCTGAAATGAATTTCAAGTGATGAGTGTTCCCACAAAGGAGTAAGAGAACAGTATTGCTTTATAGCACAACACCAATTTAGAGAAAAATACTGCTGAGGTGTCTGGATAGACTATCTAAATGCACTGAGAAAAGACGCCTTCCCACAGGAGGCACAAGGAAAGCACATGTCCTTGGTGTCCTCAAGTCAGCTATTGGTCCCACGTGTCCTGAGGTAATGGAGAGTTTAACTTCAGCTGTGAATTTCATATGATGTTGCAAAAAAATCCTAAAAATAATATCTGAAGTATCCAAGCAGTGCTTGAAGGCTGTCAGACTGTTTGAGTTCTCCAGGCACCGAGCCTGAAGTCTTCCCTTTATCGACAGCAGGAGCAATATCACTGTCAAACTCTATCCCATGCTAATGAACATCAGTGCCAGGTAGAAGTAACCAGCTGTAACAGCAGGAACCATCACATCCGAAGGATCTTTGGCCTTTCTGCTGAAACTCCTAACAGTCCTGACAATTGATGCCATTTCCAGGAGAAAAAAATTAGGAACTGACTTGAGAGCAGCAAGTCATTTCAGCTGAGGCACTGGGGAGCTGTCGGACAGCAGAGTTGGTTTGTCAGGGACAACCTTGAAATCATTGTTGAGGAAACTACAAAGTTCTAAAATAAAATATCAGTCCTGTGAGGTCTCCTTTCTTCTCTAAGTTTTAGTTAAGAGTGATTAACTGCAGTCGTAATGATGTGATATGAGTCACCTTCAACTTCCCACAAAAAAAGAGAATGCAAGATCTTGCTAAATGTCACCCATCTCAATATTTCACCCTGTAAAGTCTTGTCGCATTAGATAAACTTCAAGGACACCTTCTGAAATTTCAGGTTTTCAGTAAAGTGCACTAGTTGGTCAGCTGCAATTGTCAATGATCAAACACAGACTTTATGAGTTATTATACAGAAGCCTTTCAAAAGCCTCAATAGTTATCTGCTATCAGTTAGAAGGAACCACAATAAACTGAAGAACACTTTATATTTCTAAATGTCTAGAAACATGTTCTTCCATTTCTTCAGAAGTTTAAATACAGCCAAGTTTACATAAGAATTACTAATAGATTGTAAAGGTCATACCTTTTGAATGTATGAATATTGGAGGTCTAAAACCTACTAGACTTAGGCTCAGTGCTGAATTTGGATTAAATGATGTTATATTGATTTGATGAGCTGTTCAGATATGCTGAAGCTTTAATTAAATGTATTAGGAGATGTTTATTCTAACAGATATACCCTTAATAGTTGCAATGTTGCTATTTGTAACTGCTTTCTAGTACAGTCCTTTGCTGGTTTGCAAAAAAGAGAAAGAGGTATTTTGGAGCCCTTAATCTGAGACTTTATGTGAACAAATATCTAAGGAGAGGATCTCCTCCTCTTCAGTATGGACGAATGCCCTTTGAAAGCCAAAATGGAATCAATGTAATCTATTGATTACCATTTAAATGCCTTTATAAGCTAGTTAGTGCAAAACATAAAAATGCTTCTGAGCAGAAACAAGAAACAACCATACAAATATGGGAAGGCTTATTTGGTTCTTAGATGTACTGGGGGGACAAACACCCCGATGCAGAGCTTCACCATGACTGAGGAGAGTGAATAGTGCCTGCTGTGAAAACATTGCCAAAAATATGCTCACCTGTTTTAACTATGACAGCAATGTTACATCGACAGCATTCATCACTCGTACTTGAAACAGCAATGCTGTATCTAGCTTTAATCTACATCGCTGGGATGGCGTCTATCTGGGAGACACTGCGATGTTCTGGGAAACAGCCAAAGCTATGAAATAGGTCACCAGCTGGAATCTGCCGAGGTCTGAAGCGGCTGAAAGTCATTACCATCTGTTCATGTGAAACGAGGGGCTGGTATCAACCCAGTTCCTCCTAGATAGGTATCCACACTGCAAAAGAACCCTTCCTTCCAAGATGATCCTATTTGGAAATGGAGCTGGCAGAGAGGGGCCATAGACTGAAGGGTCTAAGGAAGCTCCTTCTCAAACCGCATGGACAAGACGGTGGGTATCTGAAGCTCACGTGGTGTCCCTCTCTGATGCGTTAGGAGCAGATTATTCCTTGCTGTGATCAGTCTGGCACCTTTCACTGCCCAACAGCAGGCATTAAGATCAATATCTCATCAGTATCTTTGAGAAACATCTCAGCTTTACACCTCTGTGAAGAGAGAAAGCCCTAGAAGCTTCTTTATAGGATCCTAGGCTCATAGAATGGCTTGGGTTGGAAGGGTCCTTAAAGATCATCCAGTTCCAACCCCTGCCATGGGCTGGTTGCCCCCCACCAGATCAAGCTGCCCAGGGCCCCCTCCAACCTCGTCTTGAGCACCTCCAGGGATGGGGGCACCCACAGCTTCTCCGGGCAGCCTGTGCCAGGGCCTCACCACCCTGTGAGGAAAGAATTTCTTCCTCATGTCTAATCTAAACCTTCCCTCATTTGGCTTAAAGCTATTCACCCTTGTCCTGTCACCACACTCCCTGATAAAGGTTCCCTCCCTCTCTCTCCTGTATAAGGCCTCCCTATAGCCTTCTCTTCTTTAGGCTCTTGGGACAGTCTCTGCCCCTTACCTCCTGTGTGAAGTCAAGGCCCAGCTACAAAGCCAAGTTCCTGTTCCTGGTGCCTCTATGCATGTGCTCACCTTCAGGTAGCTTCTCCCACCACCTGGGAAGATTTATCTACCTCTCACATGTCACAGCCAGAGTGGGTGTGCATATGTACCGGAAATTAGTATGAGCATTGCACTAAATTGCTCATGTAGCCATCCCCTCAGTTATAACCTTCCTGTCTCAGTGAGCGGATATGACCCTGACCCGTTCAGCCAACTGTTCTTAAATTGGTTAAATGCTGGTAGGGAATAGGAGGATGAGGATATTCCCCTCAGAAGGGGAATAAGCATTACATCAAACCCAGGAGAACCCACAGTTCTTTCTGGCTCAAACCATTATCGCTTCCACTGATGCTCCCCCAGAGGAGAAAGAACAGCTCACCGGGAGAAAAGCAGCCCAAAGCACAGCTTGAGAAGCCTCTGTGCAGCAGGTGCTCTGAAACCCAGTGTCCTCTAAGAGTTACTTCAGGTTTCAACCACAATTACCACCTTTTCAGGTAGGTAATAAATACTGTACTGTGAAGTATTTATGTGAACACACACATTTAATTTAAGGCAAAGTTTTTGCCCTTCTCAAATCAACTGAAGAAGATTCTAATTAGAACACTTTTGTGGCTGCATTGCTCTATGCAAATTAATTACTCTGCAAAAAGTTAATACAGCTGAAATTATGTTGTGTGCCTTGAGAATGCCAAGAAAAGATAAGCACCGCTCAGGGCCCATTCTGGCTCGCATGCATCCCACTGAGCAGCATCACACCCTGCTCTGCCGGCACCAGGGCGCATCTCCGCCCTCCCCATCCAATTCCCCTGTGCCTGACAGACCTGGTGGGTCCTGACAGATCAACCCCCTTCAGAGCCCCGCTTCCTCCAAGCACCAGGAGAGCCACGACTCATCCTGAGACTATTAACGGCACAACAAAGCATTCATACATTCACTAGACTTTGTAGCCTTTCACAAGAAACACTCATTCCTTTGATCTCTTGCTGAGAAGAGATTTCCACGTTATGTCAAACTATTAAGGATATGAAGAAACACCCCCATACAATATCTCTTTCTGTATTAACAGTAACGAGATATTCAAAGGAAGGTTTTTTCCCCTAAGAACACTACAGTGACTGTGAACAGCGCCAATATTTCTAATCAAGTTGTGTCACCTTTTCTGACAGGTCCACTCAACTCATTTTTGCCTTGCAGGTAATACTGCCTCAGGCTAATAATTAAACAGAACACAAAATTTTACACACTCATGTCACCCTTAGGAAGGTCAGTGTTCATCTTGCAGGATTTTAATACAAACAGAAGCTGTTGTAATGTGTCCACCACCATGGTTAAATAAGAGCTAGCAAGTATTCATTTTTATAAAGACATCACATCTAAGTAAGGCAAGTACAAAAACTTCATAAAACATCTCTGTATTCACTGCTAGCTTTTTACATCAGATTTACACACACATATATGTGTGGGTGTAGTCTTTTATCTGTGATGGTGTTATCTGTCTTACAACATCTCAGCTTTTCCAGCCTTAACTTGCTATTTTCTTTTTAGCATTAAGCCTAAACATTCAAAATCTTCAGAAAATTCAAGGAGCCGTCAGTATTTAACCAGCCGACAGCAGCAAGGTTTTTATTTCTCCCTTTTCCCTCACACTTGCACCTGACCATTATGCATGATAGGCAATAATTAGTCCTGCAGCACTGACCACTTTTCTACACAAAGGAATGTTGGCTTGAATGGTGTTTGATTGGCACTGCTGAGAGAGAGCTGGCAGCTTCCTGCAAGGGCTGAGTGTTTCATTCACCCTTGGAAAGGCCAGTAATAAGAGCTTTTCAGGTTGTAACATTTTCAGATTAAAAAAAAAAAAAAAAAAAAAAAAAAAAAAAAGGTGGTCTGAGGTCATATCTAGAGGTTTTAATGACCCCCCTGCAGTTCAGATTGTGGCTTGGGAAGTGGAGAAAGAAAGGATGATCTTAAATAAATGCACACCCTTCCCCTCACTCTCAAATACTGCAAATGCAGCATTTCTGTGGGCCAGGCGAACACACGATCGTGTGCTGGGGTACAAATGTTTCACTCCTGACTGACTGACACAGCCACAGCCAGAGCACAGCCATGTGAGCAACGAGGAAGCGGCATGGCAACTGCAGCCATCAGCGCACACAGAAATGGCAACACATGCTTCCACCCCCTGCTCATTCTGGCAAGATAACACCACTGCTGGATGACATTAACAGCTGCCAGCTGGGCAAACAGAACAAGTAGGTCAAGAGAGCCACTTCTCCAAGAGTCTTCTTCGCTAAATATTGTGCTAACAGCTGCAGTATTGCTCATCACACCAAGGTTCAGAAACTGGTGTTAAAAACCTTTCCTGTAATAGCAGAGCTCAGGTTTTCCATCTTAAGATGTTTCAGGTTGAGTAAAACTACCAATTTTTGATAAAATGCCTTTTGATATTAGTATCTGCACTCAGGCTTGTCCTGATTGCACAAAGCAGCTTTCATCAGAACAGTTATTACAGGTAGGTAGAAACAAACGACTGAAAACCACGGCCCCGTGTATCCAGCACGTACAGCTTAGAAAAGTTCTAATGGAGACACAAGAGATCTGCTTTAAAGCATGTGACTTACTCTAAAGAATTCTTTGGTTGAGCCTGAATCCAACGTGCCATAGGCTATCTCAGTTTGTTTAGCCAGGTCCTCTGCGCTCTCTATAGGAGACACCATCCTTTCCACCGTAAGGAAGGCAGCAAGATTAGCAGTGTAGGAAGAGATAATGATGAGAGTGAAGAACCACCAGACTCCTCCGACAATTCGCCCTGAGAGAGATCTATGGAAAAACACATATGATCAAATTTCTTTGAAGACGTTCCTTGGTTGTTTTTTTTTTTTTTTTTTTTTTTTCATGATGTAGAACAGAAATTCATATGCACAACTGCGCTGTCCAGATCCTTCAGGCACCTGTGAAGAGACATGCTGTTATCCAGCTCCCGAAGCCTTCCTTGGCAGAGCAAATGGGCATGTACCTGGTCTTACAGCTACATGCTCCTCAGTCTTTCAGTGAAAACAAGGACAAAGAAATAACGGTTCATCTGAGCCCACCCCATCTGGAGCCCTGGGGAGGAAGAAGCTCTCCTGACCTCCACAGATCCTTTGCTGGAAAAGTCTTTTGCCAGATAGATGACTTTTGTCTTCTCTGCTTGGCCAGCCTTTCGCTTTGGCTGGGTTTGTGTGATGTGGTACACCAGCATCACTGTCTCTTTGGGGACTGACCAGCTTTGAGGAAGAAAATACCTTTTACTGTATTGCCTCTTTAAATCTAAGATGTGGTGAGCTGCAAGGTGTGAGTAAACATCCAAATGAATAAAGTAAAAATGATCCAGTCTCATTTTCTCATCATGACCCAGCAGGAATTAGAGACTGAATCTGCACATAGAAGTGAGGAGAGAAGCTGTTTTGTTTTATGCTAATTAAAATGTGCATACCTAAAATCCACTATTCCAGTCAAGCATTTTCCAGCTTTATAACCACCAGAGCAATGTAGAAGGAAGTACAAAGATAATAATGATATATAAATACATATAAAAATAAGAATATCATAATGACTAAAACTCCCCCTTAAGCATTAACACACAATTACAAAATGCTTACTGGTCAGGAGACCTAGACTGTGTAAAGCAACTGAATGTCAGGCTCAAAAGATTTGTGTGGGGCTGAAGGACACCAGCACTACTCTGCTCAGCTGGGTGGGGAATTTCACTGCTGTGTACAGTGCACATTCTTCAAACGCAGCATATTGATCAGGAATCATTTCAGGAGCTGAGACAAAGCTATTTCATATGTTTTCCCTTGATTCTTTACCAATATCAAAGGCAGAAGATTCAATCCCAAATATATTAAATCCATGGAACCTGGGTGTTGTAGCTCTCAATTTGTGTGAAGGGAAGAAATAGAACACAAGAAAACTCTTACCTGTTAATTTGTTTCCTTCCAGCCCCCCACTGCCACCCCCAGACAGTGGGTACAAGTTGTCCTACCAAAAGATGGAGACAGGAAAAAAGCAAAGTCTGGTGCTGGGCCCCCACCCTGCCCACTGGAGCAGGGGTAGCTGGTAAACTGCCTAGTCTTGCCCAAGCCTGAGATCGCCTGAGCCTTGAAAACATCCCATTAAATTAATAAGAAAAAAAAAGAAAAGAAAAAAATACATCCAACATTAAAGAACACACCAAAGAAAAATATTGCCAACACAATAAAAACAGAGGGTGCAGTCTGGAATAGGTTAGAGGAATGCGGAGAGACAAACTAAAAGGTGAGACACAGTGATTCTCCACTCTCCTCTTCCCAGGAACTGAACAGCAGCAGTTCCCACTGGAAGAGCAGCTTCAGGCTGGACTGGGGGGGTACAGCCCGCTCTGCTTGCCCACTGCAGGCCCTGCTGCACGAGGTCTGCACCAATGTGCAAGGCTCAGGCAGTCACCAGGCTGAAGAAAGCCTAAGGAGTGACGCATCACCTCTTGGGCCAGCAGGAAGCAATGACTCCCAAGGTGAGGACTGAGAGAAACGGCCGTCGCTCTTGGGGCAGGCTCACGTCCCATGGATCATTCCTAAGTGCAGGAAGCTTCCCTGCCTGTCCTGAGGGCCCCAGGAGGACGAAAGGCTTCCAAGTTCCAAGCTGGGGCTGTGCAGCCGTGCTCACTAACACCAGGCTACTGAGTGATTGCCAAGGTAGATTCCAGAAATACAAATCCAGAATAATGCAGCAAATTAAGGAATCTCTCTACCCCGCTCTGCATTCTTGATAGATATTAAGAGAGTGTCTTCTGGGATTTTAGAGATGGTTTAGGCTCTTTCAGGCCAGTTCCCTTACCAGTTAGGGTCTTGCTTTGGCTGCTTTGTAAAACTGGATACCCTACAAATGAATCAAACTCTCACATGAGCTAAACCTTAATTTTAGCCATCTACAAAGCAGTGCCTGCTGATCACATTGAGTAAGGCTCCCTTTGGAGTCAGTGCAGAGACAGAGAGGAGACAGACACCCTCGGAATGAGATTTATCGCACTTGCTATAGTGTGGGATAGATCTGAAGGTGCCCATCTGTCCCCACGAGCATGGAGGCAACAGAGATGCCTAACTGGAACACAGCATATTGCTTTCAGATGGCTCTACCAGGTGAAACTCATCCCTCTTTTGTTCATTCTTTCACTACATACTTTCCATCTTCAAGATGAAGAATTCCTGAAGAACTGAATTCCTCCTCCCTGCAGCAAGGTTGACAGTTTCATAGCCAGACTAAGAAGAAGCAGCATCCACTTGCGGACAGCAAGACCAGCTTTATCTGGCATCTCCAGGCTCCTGTGGCCCTCCTGCTTTACAGTAGGTCTTGAAATAGGAAGATGAAGATGAAGTAAAGACTTGACAGGGTGTTTAGATAAATTTAACAGAACTATCAGTAAAAAAAAAGGTGGGTATCCATCCTCCCTGTTGTTTCCCTTAGGAAATGTCTTAATTGCGTTAGGAGCTGCCCCTTCTGCTTGCAGGACAGATGCGTTGCTGAGATAAAGATGTGCAGGAAGGGAAGCATTTTCCAGAGAACTGAAACCTCAGTCCCACACTGCTGTAACAATAAAATGTCTGTGTAGAGCGGCATGCTCATAAAGCATACTACTCACAGCGAAAGGTAAAAAGATCTTGCCCCCAAGAGGTTGCAACCTGCATAAAGCAAACAGAAAAAAACAGGACAAAAAGATGGAGAACAGCTGAGGGGCAGGGCAGATGGACATGGCTGGGTTCCTTGAAGAAGAAAGGCACTTCCCAAGGGTCCTACATGCAAGAGAGGGGTCTTGCTAGATGTGGACCAGAACAGATCTCGGAAGAGTTGAGGTCACTTGAAAGAAAACTAGATGTCACCACAGAGCTGTTTCTCCCAGAGCCTTCCAATGAGCATGAAAAAGAAGATTGAGCAGCTGCTGCTATGAAGTACCCTGGGCAAACATAGCTGTAACTGGTGTCAAGCACAGGATGGAGCAAAAGCAAAAAAACAAACCACAAAGCTGACACTGAAGGAAAGACAGACAGACAGAGAATCAAAGAACAAAAGCACAACTGAGCATGGCCTGGCAGCCTCCTTTTCCAAAAGCATCCCAGTTCCCCCAGTCTGCTGATACGAAGATTCCTTATACCCACTGCAGGGGCTGGTATGGAGGGATGAGGGAGAAAAAGGGTTAGTGCATAACCACCAGGCTGGCAATAAGAGAATACTTGCACTGCAAACCACAGAAATGTTTCTCTGTTACTCAGATAACAATTACAGAAAAATCAACCCCCGTTTTTAATATCAGCACTGCTTTTTCTGATGAAGACGTACCTGTCCAAGTGTGCAGTGCTCTAATTTAAAAACAAGCAACTCATGCTTTGTCCCAATGTGTCGTTTTCCAAATTACTTCAATAAATCGATACATTGCACAACATCATTTTACAGTGAATTAGAGTGTTAACAAATGAGAGGAGTAACAAAGCTTTGGTATAACAGCATTATTACACAATTATCAAAACAAGGTCAGATGGTGTTTTCAAAAGGAAGTAAACAGGAAGAGTGCATACCTTGAGAGGAAATTTAAAAGGAAGCATGGAGTCAAATGAGAACAAATTAGTAACAAGAGAAAAAGAAAATAAATATTCACATACAGTTTCCAGGAGAATAATATATTCAAACAAAGTCTCATTTATTTATCAAAATAGCTTGAATTTTGTTTCTACTCATGGCTAGAAAACATATTTGATTTCCTATAACAAACAGAAATAATAAGCTTTTCATACTACATAATTTTTAATTGGGCCTTTAAGATCGATCCAAGATGGCTGTTTTATTGACAAAAAGCCCTGAACAACTTTGGTGCAGAATCTGCTTGCCCAGCCCCCCTTTTCATTCTGAGCACACGCTACCTGGTGCCCGCTACGCTAGGAGCTCAGTGCTCTGCTCACCAGCCCAGCAAGCCCTCTGCTTTCCTTGCCAGCCCCATTTGGCCAGGAGGCACCCGCCTCGGCTGCAGTACACAGTAAATAACAGCATCTAAAGCTCTGCCTTGAGATGCTCCATTCTCTCATCATGGGAACTGGCAGGGGAGCTTCAGAAACACCTAGTTACCCAGCTCTCATTGTCGTTCTGAAACTCCCACAAAGTCATTCCCATGGTCTTTAATAGGAGTCTCTTGAGCCTTCTGCTGAAAAAACTGGGATCTAGAAATACACCTTCTTAAATGACCATCCTCTTGCGATAACTTTTAATGAAACCCCCTGCCTCTTGCTATCAGCACTTAATTAATGCAGGCTCTTTGTTCCACATCAATAAAGAGCAAAATGAAAATACATGGTTTCATACAGATGTCAAAGATACTTTTGCTAAGAACGGTGTTATAAATTTGACTGTTTTCTCCTGATTCCATTTGCTGTACACATCTTACATTAAAGCAAATTTAATAACCCACTTTTGATCTATCAAAAGTGAATTTTCAATACTTTATCTCACTATGCGGAAAACACAGCAGCCTTTGACAGCAGAGCAAAACCCCTGGAACAAATGTTGGTTCCATCATGGGATGAGCTAACCACCATCCTTTGGCTGCTTTCTGATTCAGCTGAGATGACTCCTATTAAATACAGAGAGGAGAGTATAGGGATATATCCTCTGGAATATCCACACAGCATACTCACCGAGGACCGATCTAACTAGTCATTAGATGTCACAGCTGTTCCGCACAAAGGCAGCTGAAAGAGCCTTTATCAGCAAGTACAAAAGTGATCTCTCCAGACTGCTTGTCGGCATCTCTCTACAAGTGCTGTACACTCCCATATAAGAAATTTATTCAGACAAAACTCACAATGGAAGAATGAAGCCCCTTTTAATGGCAACAAAACAGTATGAAACATTCATATAGTCAATGTACCGTGAATGGTGTAACCTTACAAAGATCCGGATTCAGAATGGAATAGTCCCTTAAATGGAGAATAATTTTGACATTAAATAAATTTAAATCAACACATCAGTAAAAGGAATGATGTTTCTGGAATTTTAAACAAGGTATTAAATTTCTCTCTCTCTCTTTTTTTTTTTTCTTTTTTTTTTTTTTTTTTTTTTTTTTTTTTTTTTTCCCAGTAACAGTGCATATAATTGCCTGGAATCTGTTATCATGAAAGACAACAAAATACCCAGACAATGTCTTCTAATGAGGACCCCGTATTAGTACTGAGCTAAGGGCTTCTGATGGACAGATAAAATAAATAGCTTTACTGCTATCTCTTTTTCTGGTAGATGTTTCCAAGGCACTTATCGCGGTAATATTGAAAAAAATAGAGTATGTTCCACTTGTTATATAAGGTAAATGGCTGAACATGTCAAAGAGTCACATGAGAGCTTAACAAAAATCCTATGGAGTTCTATTTGCTGTCAATAAACAGACCTAGTGGAAACAGTGCAATGCCTGCAGCTTTCCATGTGATGTCCCAGTGCTTATTTCCCGGTCCTTTATATTGGGCACACACATGGTCAACAGCAATTTAAATGTTAACACTATTCATCACTTTTAACAGCAAGCAGAGAGGCAGAGTTACAGAATTTGGGAATAAAGCAGAAACACAGCATACAAACACGAGGAGAAATCGGACAGCTATAGCATGGCAGCACGCTGACACACCGAGAACTGCAGACAGCACCGCGTGGTCCTGTCCGGGCAAAAACACCACGTGCGTGTTTTGTAGGGAATGTGTACGCATCTGCCAGCTACATATGGAATGTAACTGCTGCTAGCAAGGCTTCTAGAGCACAGGAATGACTTGCACCAAGTAACAACAGGCATACACCAGTATCTCTGAAAATCCTGGATTTTACAGCAGTCATTAGGAGATTTGAATGTGCAATAACTGTGAACTTAAAGGATCACAACTGGAGTCTAACAGGGAAAGTCTTGGTACTTTCCATGAAGCTTCCTTCCATGAGGTTTTGTCACTTGTTTCAGTGAAATCACTCAAGATCTCTTCTACTTTTTAGACCAGGAGAACCTGGTAACTCTTGAACACAAATACGGAAATTGCCGAGGTGTATTCTGAATATAAGTGCTTAGTCAAAGTATCTGTCAAATCTTAACTTGATTAGCAACGTTGTTATAGGGGAAAACTACACCCTGTCTGTACTAAACAGGCATTTTCGTAATTAAAATATCTGTAAGGTGGATTTAAAATTATTTTCATGCAAAATATAGTTAACGTTCCATCACTAAGAAACTAGATAATCTTACTGCTTATCACAGGCACATCACCAAAGTATTTTAACACTGTATATGTAGAAACATAACATATGTATTATTCAAAAAACATTTGAGGTATGCATTGTTCAGTTAGGGAGAACTGGAGAACTATTCTCTGGTGGTTTTCAAAAAGCTTTTTTTAAAGAAATACAATTTTACAATGGTTAATAGCAGTACTCTCCGTTAAAATGGAAGTAATATCAAACAGTTTTTACTAAAGCCTTATTTAGAAAGACTGTCTTCTTGAATGAAACATAAATCTTTATGGAAACTGGCAATGCTTATTTAGACCATATTGACTATGAACACAGGGACAATGGATCAGACCAGTTTTAAATGATGACACACATACAGGATAGCTTGCAATAACTGTTAGAGGGGCACACATGCAGACTTAGACATATGAAACATGGTGGAAAGCAACTTAGTAACAGATGGAAAGATGGTTCAAGAGGAATAAAAACAGAGAAATTAGGCACAAAAGAAAGTAAAAAAGTCTAGCAGAAGCCATAACAGTGGAAGTGTTTTAAAGTGCTGTTGCCTGTGATTTTTTTTTTTAATAAACAATTCTTATTTTGCAAAGCATATGTTATATGAACCAAGGAGATGACCGTAAAATGAGATATGCAGCAAAAACACGGTAGCCCTCCAAGCATTGCTGAAAACAGAAAACCCTATGCATTTTACAGCCTCAACATGGTGTATATAAGTTTGGCAGAAATGCATAAGCGGTGTTATAAGGCAATGCCACTCACTCTGGAGGTGACTTAGCAAACATAGTGGCTTAATGATGATGCTTAGCATTGAATGGAATGTCAAAACAAAAATTTAAAATTAAAAAGAAATTTGAAAATGCAACATATATGCACCATGGCATCAGAAAATGACCATAAAATGCAAAAAGGTGATGGAGTGATATGGAACAAACCTTGGAGAAATATCGCATCCTTGCTGCATAAAGGCACCCAGGGAAAACCAAAGGCTGTTAAATATTCCAAATTCATTTGGAGGGTCAGGAGGATTCTGAGGGTCACGTGGTTCTTCACTGCTGTCTTCCAAGTGCCATTCGTAAGGGCTGAATCTGCTGACTAGGAAAAGAACTACGCTGACGCCAATGTAAGCAAAGACTATACACATCCAAATTTCATAGGCCAAAGGATCCAGGAAAGAGAATACGCCCGGTTTAGATTTCTGAGGCTTCTTGATCATGATGGAGATTCCCAGGCTCATAAAGGGTTTGGAAAAGTCTATGACTTCTTCTCGCACCAATGTTATGGTGAGGGGGGCAACAGCTATATCTGCTCTCTGCAAAGGGAAAACAAAGCCAAGTTAGCTACAAAACAGTTGCAACATAATCACAAGCTAGAGTCTCACGTTAATGAATCAGATGATGAACTACAAGAGTGAGTACGAAAAATTTTCTTTGCAGCCCATTTTGAAATCACTGAAGTTGGTTAAGAACTACATAATATTGACAGAAAATTATTAATATGAAAAATTACAACCAAATCTGTGCAAGGGCCTCAAGACAGAGGGAGATGTGTACCAACATGTATTTATGTTTCTGTTCACTTTAAATGGATGAAAGCACACTATTTCAACTGGACAATAAAATTGCAATTAAAGTTGTGCTTCCCAGGAGAAGGTATAGGGTCAATATAACCTGCATATAAATGTCATTTGAAGTCCAGATCAGTCATCAACAGTCTTTAACACATAAGAACACACTTAAATCATAGGAACAAACAAACAAACAAACAAAAAACAACAAAAAAGTGTTTGTGTTGAGGATTTCAAATTCATGTGGGTTATTTGATGGCTTTTTAATCTCCTTTTTATACATTAAAAAGTTATTTGACATTGCTAATTCCAGAAAGAGGAGTTAAATAATTCTTAGGCCAGTCTGTGAGCATGTCCTTTCCCCTCTGGCATGAGTTTGTCCTTGTACACCTTCTAGACATGGTAACATGGCAAGTGCTCACCTCTTGACTTCTACGCCATTTTCCGGTAATAGCCTGTATCTGTCCATCTGTCTTGAGGATTTGGGGCAAATTATTTGTTTATTATATTTGGCTGTTTTCTTTTCCATTCTGTCAGCAAGTTCTGTTGCCTTACTGACTAGCCCACAGGAACCTAAGCTAAGTATTTAGTTAATGAATTTCAGCTGGATTTGGGCATTACCATTTATATATTCCTCTGACAATGTCACTGCAATAAGGGAAAGATGGTGGAAGAACAGTGGGGTGATGGGAACCAGGCAGTTCCCCCCACTTCTGTGGTCACTGAAGAGCAGTAATACAGACCTGTGAGTCCCTGACAAGTAAATAGCCTCAATGATCTGAGAAAAATGCCAAGCTGTAGTTTTCTGCATTACCTATGCCATCCTGTTATACAGAATCTCAGCACTACAGATCTGCAGCACAGACCATGTTCTGAGGATGGGTCATATGGCAGCACAATCTCATCTCATTGCAATGTCATTCACCAGTGCGCTGGTACTTGCAATGAGATAATGTCTGGAACCCACACCCCTTCCTTTCAATCCTTACACTTTCGCTGCATTCCAAGGGAGGGTAAGAACGTGAAGTGAAAAAATAAAAGATAAATACAAATAATTACTTAGTTACTTGATTTAAAATAGCATTCCAGAATAGAATTTCAACATATTATAATTTTATCTGTATTTCTATACCAGACTCAAGTCATGCTGTTTAGATAAATTAGCCTTGACACAGCAAAGAACTCAAGCAGGTGTCAGAAATTAAGGAGACTAGAGTGTTAAAAAAAAAAAAAAAAAAGTTCTTTTACATTTTAAGAAAACACTTTAATTATTACAACAGTCTACATACCTACATATATTTATTCATAACCTTCTGCCTATTTTGAACAGTCTATAACTATTCATGACATTGATCCTCTTAATGATGGCCTTTCATTGATAATGAAGAATTTCAGAAAGAAAAAGTGATTCTTAGGGAAAATTTATCTTACCAGTAACTAAACCACTGTACACCTTTTAAATCAGATTTTTGTTTCCAACTAGTAAGTCTCTTTCTGACAGAAAAATAAAACCTAATGAAGTAGAAGTTTGAATAAAAGTTATTAGCAAATATTAATAAGTGATTAAAATCGATGCCATAAAATAATTGAATATGCCTTCATGTAAATCTGATGTTGGTGCGTAACTTTCACTAATATCTAATTTCCTGATCTCTTACTTAGCTGTTAAGTTTTATTGTTTGTTGGTTTTTTTTTTTTTTTGGTGGTGGTGGGTGTTTAGTTTAGTTTAGTTTAGTTCAGTTTAATTAGCAGAAATGACAGAGCTTCTTGTAAAGGCAATCTCAGCCTCACCGCCCCCCACCAGCTGGTGCCCCAGTCCCGGGTGCCTGAGGCACTTCCCGGGTGCTGCGCAGCTGAGGCCCATGGCAGCCTGCTGGACCTGCCTGTGCTCCCGCAGGCACACACACACACAGCCTCCAGGCTTGCTCCAGCCACTCAGGAAGGTCTCCTAACCATCTGCACCTCTATGTGCAGCTACGAGGGATGTTTATAAGTTCATGGCTTGGAATAATCAAATAAACCACGTCCGCACACATAAGGAGGCTGTTTGGAAACCATGGCCCACGGTGTACATTGCTACGGCCCTCCTCAGCTCCTTTAGACATTCATGTGTACCAGGACATTGTCCTTCCCCTTGAGTGAGTGATTTCTTTCATGAGAAAACCCTCACCTAATCTGTTGTCTGTTGTTGCAAAAATCTAGTTTATCATG
Organism: Alectura lathami; assembly: GCA_013399715.1. Classification (NCBI taxonomy): domain Eukaryota; kingdom Metazoa; phylum Chordata; class Aves; order Galliformes; family Megapodiidae; genus Alectura; species Alectura lathami. Next base: position 25,516 of record VXAV01001811.1, read on the forward strand.
GCTCGCATCTAGAAACTGACAGTGCCGGTTGCTTTTGGATGCTGGGTGTTTACAGGCTTTGCAGATGAGTAAGTTAGTAATTTAAATAATAGGGAGACTTGGGGGGATGTGGGTAGAGTGTGGTGAAGGCACTGGATGATCCTGGATCTTGCTGATGAATTCACCCTGAACACAGATTTGCCTTTTTTTTTTTTTTTTTATCTTATTAAGCAAGTGCTAAAAATTAAACATCTGCGGTCATCTGTGAGGTGTACACAGAACAGCAGTTTCAAATGTAGTCAGTGTCTACTGCTGGCTGGAAGACTAAGTACTTTGACCATGGCTACTGTACTTCAAGTTGAACTAATGAGGTAATTCTAAATTAATTCTTATTGGAGTGAGCTGAATGGATCAGGACCTCCGCAGAGACTTAACAATGACTCCTTGAGAAGTGGAGCTGGGGTGGGAGGCAGAAGCCCTGCTGCCTGCACAAGGACAGGCAGCTGTAGGGTGGGAGGGGCTGGATCAGCCATAAGAGCATTTCCTTTCTGCAGCATTTTCCTGGACTCAGAGAAATTTAATTCTCCCAAAGTAATATTTTAATTGCCAAAGGAGACATGGTGGAGCTCTTCTTAAGCGCTGATGCAGCACGCAATAAAGTCTGCATCTCCTTCATGAGCAGCTGGGTTCATGCGGGATGCTCCTGTGGGTCTTTGGGAGGATGGAGCTGATGCTCAGTTCAGCACTGACAAATCAGTTTTTAAATGCCTGATTGCTACCATGTCCTCAATCATATCTTAGAGCACGAATTTCTTTGTAAGTGATTTTAAATTACATTTTAATATTGCTAGGGCTAGAAATATTTATTTCTCTAATAAGTTTCAGCCTTCCTGCTTTCCCATTTTTGACAGGTCTTCAGCCATTGAGAACACCAACAAATAAACATCCTGAGGTCTTGAACACAGCAGCAATTGTTTTCAGCGAAGGGAAAAACCATAATTTCAGACATGGGGTCTCAAGAAACCCCCAAAAATTCGGGCACTGAAAGCAGCCCAGCACGAATGCGGCACCTGAGCCTGGTTCCCCAACAACTCTGTAAGTATTAGTTACACCAAAGAGGTTAAAATTAGACCACTCTTTGTCTATTTATTTAGATATACAATATTTGAAATGGAGAGCTTATGGAGAACTCTAAGCACCCTAACAGATCATTAATAATGCAGCATGGTTGTGAATCTCTCTGTATGTTATGGCTGCAGATAAGCAGAACCCATAAAAATTGAGACAGATTAAAAATAACACAACACAACCACAAACATGTCCTTTCCTGTGCAGAGTTGGAGGGGGGCAGCTAAGAACCTCAACAACTGAGCTTTGCTAATCACTCATGACTAATGGCGTTTCAAACATCATCCTTACTGCATTTAAGCTGGGAGAGAAATGTCATGGATTCCTCAGAGGCTTGTTCTGTCTCTGCCTACCAGTGTGGGAGGACGGATTTAGGGAGGACATGTGGCACGGAGGCGCTGCCCACTCGGCTCAAAGCTGACCCCAGGGGGCTGCAAATATCAAGACTTTTAAAGAGAGGGAGAAAAAATAATAAATGGGAATATCCCTCTGCGTGGAGAAAGAAAAATGATAAGATGTTCCACCTCTGTAATCCAAAAGGAGGGGTGGAAATCTGCTTACAGCCCTGAAGACGAGTCTTGCTATCTTCAAAGACATGCACTAGAGGTAGCAAGAGGTAACCAGCCAGGCTCCTGTTGGCACATGTTTCTTGTTGCTCATGTCTGCAGAAATGAAGGATTTCTTCACTAGCGTGTTGCTTTCCAGGAAACTGGGGGCTAGCTACAGTCACTGTGCAAGACCTCTGTGTGATGCGATGCCACCCAGCACACAGCTTGTGTTCAGGTTGAAGAAGAGGTTCGCTTTGTGGGGTGCTCACTGCCCGACTTCCACTGAGAGTCAAACCTCCAGGCACCCTAGAGTAGCTGAATGCTTCTAGGATGACATTGTGCTGGGATGACGACTGACTCTGAGCAGCGCAGGCTGAGGTCACCAGGTACCAGAGCAACACGTCACCTGCTAGCAAAAGCTGCCTTGTAACGGAGCGCAAGGATATCAGGGTGTGCTGAGAGGCCTGGTCAGGAGGGCACTTTGTTTTTAACACATTCACTCACACTTATTTAGAAACAAATGTGTGTAGCAACACGCTGCATTGAAGTCTTACTGTACTTTAGTTGAGCAATGAAAAAAGCCATTAAGGTGTTAAAACTGCAGTTGGCCTTGTCTGCTGTAGTTTGTCGATGCCAAGAACGCTCCTTGTCCAAAATGGGCTTTATTTGGGTGCCCACAATTCCTCCTGAGATACTACTGTTGTCTTCTGCAAATGGAGAAGCAAAGGTACATTGGCTTCTTCAGCCTGTGCCTCCCTCCTGTGCGCAGGCGCAGGCAGCTGGAGCTGTGCGGGCCTGGCCCCCAGCAGGGCCGCTGAGGCGCCCAGCTGCACCGAAGTTCTCACACCTGTTGAAACCAGTGGGGAGGGGTGGAGGGACGGAGGCCAAGGCAGCCGCTGCCACTGAGAGCAGAAGGGATGTGCTGAGGACCGGGATCAGTCCTCCTCCCAGCTGCTACTCACAGGCTGTGGTCTTGCTGCTGGTGCTGCGGAAGCCAGAGGCAGAGCCCTGGAGGCTGCTGGCCCGCCTGCGGCATGGAGACGGCCGGGCGGCCGTGCTCTGACAGGCCGCGGAGGCTGTGCGTGGCGGGGGGACCATCCTTCCTTTACATCCCAGCTTCCTTCCTTTGTGGCGTTTTACATACTGAATGGTTTTTATAAAGAACTTCTGTCACTTGAGGGGAGTTTTAAAGGCTGTAAGGTCTGGCTGCTCTCTCCACTCCCAGAGCATTTGTAGTTACAATTAAGATACGTGTTCAGCCTCCTGTCAATTAGCCTCAGTGATGTGAAAGCAGCAAGCCCAGGGAGGGAGCTTTCCCTGGCTGCACAGCGAAGGAAGAACAGCAGCCTTCTTTGAGAGGGAAAGAAATCAAAGCCCGCAGAGTAGGGGCGGGCACTGCCTGCAGCTCGGCAGCGGGCACACACAAAGCCCCGCACACAAAGCTGCGTTGGGGGCTGGCGGAGGGCAGCTCGTTAGCACGGAGGGAGCAGGGATTACATTTCCATAGTGGCTCACTGTCACAGATTGAGGTTTAACTGCCTTAACTATGCAGAAGGCGGGTGTCTGTCTGATCAGGCCCCAGTCCTGGGGCAAGCTACACTGGGATGCATTGGGATGGGATGGCTTTCCTACTTTGTCTAAGGATATAAGGAGCATAAATCAGTTCACGTCTTAATAACACATCTAATTAGCTTCCTTAATAAGTATGGACCATAGATTTTAACGGGGAACACAGCTCATGTGTAAGGCAAGTTTAAGCTTGCAGAGGAGTGGGATAAAGCGGTCTTGATGCACCCTGGTTATCCAGAAGCTTGAGCTTACTGATGACTGAACTAGACACCATTTTCTACTGAGAATGTCTAAAATGAAAAAAATTACAGATCTGGAAACACTCAAGTGTTAGGTAAACTTAACTTGATATTTTTCAAGTCTTAGTTAAGAATGAAAAATGTCCAGGAAAAAGCTCTAGCTACTTGCTTTGTTACTGACAAAAGTTTCCACAATGTTTTAGAAGTTTCTCTTAGTTCACAGAAAAAAAAAAAAAAACAACAAAACAAACAAACAAACAAAAAAAAATCAGTGCTTGCATTAGCATTTTTATGGTAGAAGGAAGAGTCTTATTTGATACCATTAGAGTGAAAGATTAACGTTTAGTTCAACTTCAAACGGAACTTCTTGATTTATCAGAAATTGAAATTTTCATTCCTGATGTCAAATTTTTATACTATAATTATTAGTATTGTCAACTTCAAAAAATTGCAAACAAAATATAAAAAACCCCACTTTTAGCTCTTCTTTAACAGGACTTCTGGGTTCTAGATATGAAGCAAGGCGGTTTGGAAACATCTGCTTGGCCAGCACTCCCTGTACCCAGGGCTGCCACCTCGACACTGCCAAGGGCAAGTCCTTCACTGCAGCCAGGTTTTCCTGCAGCCTGGTTCAAAGTAACACTTAAAGCTCCATGCAGGGCCAGCTGAGGTTGTCCTAGCCTTTGAGGGACCTACAGCATCGGACCTTTGTGCCCTCGAACCAGCACTGATGGGCTATGGGACAGGGGAGGGAGAATTTCTGTAATGGAAGTATTTTAGTGTGTTTGTCCCTAGGTGATGTGTGACTCCTGGGACTACTCTGGTTAGCCCAGTCAGCGCTGAGCTCTGGATGGCCCTGCGTTCTGATTAGGGCCGTGCTGGTCACCCTCAGACCTGCAGTGCTGGCTGCTGCTTTGGGTCCAGCTGAGCACACACAAACCACCCCATTCCTCCTCTCCTTCCCTGCACCCTCCCCACTCAGACAGACTCCTCCTGCGCAGGGTCTGGGGGCTGCGAAGACCTGGCTGCACTTTCCTGACTCTGCGCTGTGTCCCACAGGAGGCAGGAGTGACAGCAGCAAAGAATTGGCGCGAACTAAACATTAATTACAGTTAATTAGAGTTTTGGCATTAAATCTCCAAGCCATTCACTTCCTGTGACTGTCCTAGGAACACTTTTAGAAAAGAGCTGCATGCATGGGGCAATGCAAAAGAGGGGTACGATTTAAAAAATGCTTGGTAAGACTTCCCAGCAGTGCAGGCGGTGGCAGCAAGCCTGTTGGGCCAGGAATGTGCTGCGTTTGACAGATGAAACACTTGAGACAAATGCAATCTAAAAGATTGTGTTCTCTGCCACAGCTCAGTTCAGCTGCTGGATAACTGGTACCAAAACCAATCAGGACCCTTTTATTCCCCCATGTCTGACTTCCATACATGCTAATAAAGGCATTTAAAATCTAATCTCCCTCTTGTCTTCCCAAAATGGAATCTGGAAGAGCCAAATATGACAGTCATTTTGCAGACAAGGCTCACAGGGGCATTAGGGGAAATATACAGTTTTAGATCCCTAATAGAGTTTTAAGCCCCTGAGAGACAAAGGAAAGTCAGCGAGCAAATGAGACACTTGCTCCACATAATTAGCACTTTTAGAGCACTCTTCATCTTCAAAGGGCTTTGGGCACATCCTTGTGAGTTTTGCACATAGCCCCCTCTCATCAGCTGGAGAAAGAGGCCAAGGATATCTCACAATGCTGGCAAACAGCACTGGGAAAGGGCCTGGGGGGCTTGTGAGGTTGTGCTCAGAGTCCAGTGGCTGTTCCCCTGCTTACTGAAAGCCAGGTGGATCTCTGCACAGCTCACCAGCTTGGTCACTCAGGTCAGTGGGGTGGGAGCTCGCTCAGCAGTGCCGAGCTGTGAGCATTAACCTTGGTCTGCAGTCAAACGTCAAGGGATGCTTCTGACCTTTGAATAATTGAGCATTGCATATAAGAGGCTTCGGTAACTGAGCTCGCAGTGTGCGAGGAGGAGCTGTCGGGGGCCAGAGAGGGAAACATTCCTCAGCTTTTCATTAATGAGAAAACACGGATGAAAACTCTCTGTCAGAACACAAAGGAACAGAGCTTTTTGTTGGGAAAAATGACCACAGCAGGAAAGGTTTGGGATTGTCTTAAAGCATGGTCGTTGGTTCCTGTGAGGCTGTACTTTGCAGGTGTGGAAAGGTCACAGGCATGGTTGGGCTGAGGGGATGTGGCTTGGGCTCAGCCTGATGTTCATGTCGCAGAGCTCTGAGCGAGGCTCATCCCAAGTGGCTGTGAAACAGGAGCTGTAGCCAGCCTGTTTATCCATGCCAAGGCTGGGTGGAGATGGGAGCATGGCTCAGATCTGTGAGCCCTTCACACAGGTAGATCTTGCACTGTTCAGCAGCTGCACAGGCTAATCCTACCTGGCTACCGTCCCAGAGGCAGCGGCCCATATCACACCTTCCTTCCTCTGCTGTAGAAGGTCCCTCTGTCCTGGCTGCTAGTAGCAATTTTGGATTCTCTTTTTCATGTCTTTTGCGTATGATAAGATTTTTCTTTTAAGTGAATAAACTGTTTCATTGCTTGTCACTTGCAAATATATCAAAAGGACACAATTAGAGCTAATACTCTTGATATTTCCTGAACCACACACTGGGAAACTGAGGGTTTAGGTTTTCACTGCAATACAATTATGCTTGGAACTAAACTAACCCTTTCTTTCAGAGTTTCTTGTATTCTCCACTTGTATTCTCCAAGAGAGGAAACGCTGTTTTCCCAAATCACAGACTGAGGCACCGGATGTTCAAAAGACTTGCATAATGTCAAACGTCAACACAACAGGAAAGTGAAGATACAAGCCTGGGGTCCAGACCCCTATTTACTTTCATCAGTAGATTTCCCTCCCTCCTCTTAATACAACAGCACAAAACCATTGTCCTCCATGTAAAATATTTTGAAGTTGAATAGGTTACAAAGTATATAATAAAGGATTAGGACTGACTGCTCCAGAGGAAAAAAACCTTTTCAGAAACCTAGCAACTACTTTTCAAAAAGTCTGATTCATTTGAAAGGGGTTATCTCATCACACATTTTGAAAGAGATGATGATATGATGTTATCACAGAGAGATTTTGAGGTGATTTTTAGAAATTACACTCAGGAAGGGAACAAAAGGAGGTAATGGAAATGTTCACTTCTGCTCAGATATTTTTAATAAAGAAAAGCTTGTTAAAAATAAACTGTAAAAACAGTTTGGGCGGAATCACAAATCACCTCATTCGCATTTGGGGGAAAAAAAAAAAGCAAAGCTGAAGTATCAGCTTGTAAAGTCCTTTATGCAATGCCAACTTTCTCCCCCTTCCATCTGGTTTATTGTATCAGCATTCCAAAATTCACATTTTTAAAGAAGTTTCTAAAATGGCAAATCCGGACTGTTTTTGTTCTTACTAAAGAAAGCAATGTACACCCAATATAGACATAGAAAAAGGAATGTAATGAATTAGACTTTTTTTGTGTGTCTGACAGTTGATTTTTAAAGAGAAAAAGTTGTGGGTGGTTGCAGGCTGTATTGCTGCTTACACTAAAAAGCAAGTCGAAGGCTTGCTGAGTCTTTAGCCTCTGGTCAAACAAACTGACCTCAGTGATCCAATGAGGCTCAGCAACGTAGGATCAGACCTTCAATGGCAGCTCCCATCCCTTACAGGACTTGACAGAGAAAAAGGAGACGTAGGGCAAGCACAAGAGCAGTGCATGAAGGGCAAACTGGAAAATCTGCTGTAGATAAGGAGTTTGAAATTTGCCCAATGCTACTTCTCAATAGTCTGTGGACTCCAGTTTGGAGAACAGTGATAAAAAAGTGACACTTTCCTATAATGAAATGATTAGAAAACTAGACTATAAAAATGGCATTACAAAGAAATATCTAGAATTTTAAAAGTGGTATTCAAACAGATGATCTTTATTTTGCAGTTTATTAACTTTGAGCATAACTTTTATAATAAAGAACATGAAAATGAAGGTTAAGAGAAACTTACCCCATAGACCAGTTCACCCACCATGCCATTCCATATCTTAGTCTCAGGGTCCCTAGCTCCATATTTCCCATCTCCAACAATTGACAGTTTGTATTTTATTCCAACATGTTTTGCTATTTCAGAAGCTAAGTCTACACAATATCCTTCATATCTCTCATTCCCTTCTAGTTGTTCATGGTTTTTCTTATACATTACATATGGTGATTCCTTTGAAACAAAAGTAAAGATCAAAAGTCTATGAAAGTAAAACACAGCTTTAATACACACAAAATGAGAGCTGTTACTATCCTTACTTTGTATTCATGGCAAGTTATTTACAATATTCCCTACTTTGCTACAGAAGTTAGGAAGACAGACTTTTGCACTTTAAAAATGTGCGGTGTGATCCTACAGTCAAGCATGCTATAGATTTTATGCCAGGTATGGACCCATTGAAGACAACAGGACTATTCCACTTTAACAAACTTGCACTATTTGCAGGATTAGGCCAATTTTTTAGGTTATTAGACAGTCAAATAGCATCACTGCAGCAAAAATTAAGTTTTTAGTGTTTAAAGAACTGACATACCCAACATCTGTAGCATCAAAATCATTTGCTAAGTCCCCCATGACCTAGAACGGGCCTCTAATGGGGATGTTTTCAAAGCAGCCTAAGGCAAGCTAGGATAGCTCAGCAGCAATTTTTGTCCCTAAATTCCCTTAGCCTTCTTGGAAAGTTCTGGTTGAAATGCTAATTATATATTGCTAAATTCATAGGAGTATAAAATACAGTGCTTCAGGAAAGAGCATAAAATTGGCTCACGCTTAGTAGAATTGTAACAGGCATAAAAGTTTCAAACAATGCTGCACAGAACACATTGGCTAGAGGTAATGGGACCGACCCAGGTACTGCTGTTTACAAAACACACGAAGAGCATTACTTCTTTGGAACTGTGCATGTATAGACAGCTTTAATCCCAGTGCTAGAGCATTTCCAGTCCTGTACAGGCTTCATTGTGCCACCCTTCCTCAGTCCACGGGGGTTGAGTTTACAGAAGCCGCACCTGAGTGAGGGGTGCAAGATTTGACCCTACAGCAGGAAGGGCAGGTCCTGCCACCATTCACATGCATGCATAACTTCACTTATGCGAGGTGTTTGGTTGAGTTCAAGTGTCTGAGAAGCAGGAAAGCATGATGCTGAGCTCAGCAGGACTCCTGTGAGTAAACTCACTGATACACATGGAAGCTTGCAGTGCCAAGCCCTCAGCAAATTTCTGGAAGATCCTGCACTTTCCAGTCACTTGAAATCACACAATATTCAACATTTGACTCCTGACACGGTGTGTAACACACCTCAGGAGCCGTGCAGCTTACTTCCTAAACACAAACACACTAAGAACACAAAACTTACCAAGATGGTAGTGACTACTATAGTTCTGTTCTCCACAGATGAAGTGTCATTAGAGGGCAGCTGATCTAATGTTGGCACAAATCTTTCATATTCGTTCCAATAACCAGCCTATAAAAAGGGAGATTGTTAACCTCATTACATATGTTTACAAGGGCTTTGGTGCATGAACCTGTAACAAGAACTGTCAAAACATATGGTTTTGTAACAGATAGTGAAGGCTTCATTAGCTTTAATAGATACAAGTGAAATCAAAGTGAAAATACATATTAAATTCTCACACTCTAAATTCACATTGTTATGGTACCTGTGGTATAAATTCCTCCACATCCTCAGCATAAGAATATACTAAAGATAAGAAAATAAATCACATAGCACTTTGAGTAAAATTCTTCAATTTTGATTTTTTTACCACATTCTGTTGCAGTTCGAACAGTGAGGACAGTACCTGCAGACGCACCTGAGCCAGCTTTTAAGTAGATGCACAAACACTGTTGGCAAAGCAGGCACAGCAGCATAATCTTCCATGTGGATTACAAAACCCTCTGTGAGCGTGAGGCGACTATTTGTCAGCTGGCTTGTGCTGACCTTCATGGTGCTGTGGCTATGTTGCTGTGCTATTACACTGTTTTTTATATTTCTGCACAACACAGCAATAACACTTACGTCTGCATTGTAAAGCCTAGCTGAATGGCTGGGCCATGTCCAGGTGTATTTTCTTATCAAGTATGTGCAGAAGAGTTTAAGGATTCTCGCTGGTGACTAAACAGTTAGGTACCTTCTGTCAGGTGAAATCAGGAGGATTTATGTGCCTCATCCACTCAGACTCATCTCCTGACACTCCTGAGAGCCTGCCTACCTAGTTATTTTTGAAAATTTGCCCTAAATTACTTTTATAACAGGCAGTCATGCCACTTAGGATCTATACCTTATTTAGGAGGCAAGAGAATAAGTAGTGAAAATCCTGATTAAAACCCAAATTATTTTCTGTTAATTTCAGAAGGTTTCTAAAATACACTCACTCCAGCTTCACTATTGCTTTGAGGCCTGTTCTGGAGAGGAAGGGAAAGATGGAGAGGAATTTAGGAGGCTAGGCTGAGCACAGAGACTTGACAGCAGGTAGTATGCTCAGCAGTGGAAAAGCTCCAGATGGCTTCCAATGGAAAAAAGAGGGGTTTGAAGTTGAGATGGAATCAGTGAAGATACTAAGTAGGATGAGTGATCAGTCCTTAATGTCCAGGAACAGTATAGAACAAGGTTCCTGGGATAGGGAAGACAGCAGGAAGGTAGGGATTCCTCTGGGTCTTGTTTTTACAGTGGCTGTGTAGCATTTTTGAGTTCCATTACTTTGTTGGAATATTATTATCAGACATACTACTCCTGAAGTTATGAAATCCGGATGTATGTCTTGGAACTGACCTTTCTTGATCCAGCAGCTTTCATTTCATACACATCAATTGTGTAATTTGTTCTCCGTCCATAGGTGTCAAATTGGATATTCCCTGTCATTCCTTGAACTTGCACCTTAAGGCAATAAACAACAACAAAAAACCAAACCATTTTAATAATTGATCCACTATATTTTCCTCTATTACATTTGCAGGAACTCATTAGCTCTCGCACAATTTTTATCCATATAAGACACTTGTAGCACTTCTGACAGAGGCAGTGGTATTCTTTACAATAAAAAAGCCCCGATTCCCTCAGTTTCAGCTGTACATATTCCTTGTTAGTCAGCACTCAGCAGCTGACTCACGACTGCAGAGGGAGCTGCATTTAAGTGTAAGTGAAATTAGTCCTGCATGTCTGCTAAATATAAGGACTGACTCTGCCATGCTTAGTCACAGTGGACTGATGTGGAACGGAGTATCAGCAAGGTACCTGCGACTATTCAGTGCCATTAAACCCCTCACAATATGGCACAGAGTGATTTGTGGTATGGACCATAATCTTGTATAGTTGCTCATTCCAGGAAGTACTTTATTTTAAGATCAGTCCCAGAGTAGGTGAAAGGAATGAATGTCTTCTCTGAATGAACACAGACAATTGTCTCTACTCCTTATGGAGCTTTGGTCTCAATCTGGATGGATGGGTGGATAGACGGTAAGTCATTATCATTACCTACTCACATGAATCATTCTGAGGGGAAGTATGAAGTACTTTGTTTCAAAGAAAAAATCTTTCTTATTTCTCTGTATGAAAGGGTATGGTATTTCCATTTATCACTTATCAACACTGACAAGCTGTCATCTCAGGCAGAACGGGTAACAGTCTGAAACTGCAGTAGGGGTAAATTAGCTTTAATATTTAGCAGAATGCTTTAGAAGCTACAGGAATGTGTGATGGAAAAATGGTCAAAGGCAAACTCTGAAACCACAGTCCCTGATGATGTTCAGGGCTGGTTACTGATCTGCTAATTATGGTTTAGAGATGGTACAATCAAACTTGTTATGATGGGCAGGGACAGGCTACATAAAACAGTGAAAATTCCTTGGGCCCCAAATTATCCAGCGAGCCAAATTGAGAATGACATATAAGTAGTGTGAATTTTTTATTAATAAATGGATTTGAACCCACATAGCAGTTCATGGTTTCAATGGTCTGGAAGAATATGCGAGTTTTTCCTGTCTCCAAAAAGCTAGAGAAGACGTGCACAAGACTTTAAAAGGTGAATCCATCCCTAAGAGGTTTTATCAACTGTGTACTGAGTAAATGCATTTGTAGGGTAGCTGACATATAATTTGCAGCCAGATGTGAGTTGCTGTGCCTGCTTTTGGCACTTGCTGGAAGCTGTCTGGCTACCCTTGCACAACAGTGCATGTCTCAGCAGAGCTTGTTAGGTCTGGTTCATCCTGATGTGTACTGAGACATGAGCATTGTGCATTTGACACCTTTTGACTTCAAATTTAATTTGGTGGGAAAACTCAGCACTTCTCAAAATCTGGCTGCAGAGAGGCAGGAAGACTCACCAGGACTCAGACCACTTCTGGTAGCTGCGTGCAGAGGCAATCACAAATTAAGTGGCTATTTATAACAGCCCAGATCTGCTCAGGTAAACTGTCTGCCACTTATCTGATGCCTTAGATTTAGAAACACACACATGCACAGTTTTCGAGGCTGTAGGGAAGCAGAGCCAGGTAATGCCTATTTCCCTTTTGCCAGCAGGACAACTGTAGCGTGACACTGAATCTTCTGCTGGCACAGGATATCTCTGCGATGTCCCCAGGAAACATTTTTGAGTTGCCATCACAGAGCAGAGAGAAGACATTGTTAAATCAAACATTTTTCCTGATGCAAAGATTCAAGATCGTTGTCTGGACAGAGGAGACCAATGAACGGGGTGGGGTCCAACAAGCAGCGTTACTGTGGGATCATCTTGGGCAGCAGTTGCAGGAGGTGTATGTAAACCTTACTTATTTAAGCTATGAATAGCTAAAACAATACAAGGCAATCTGCTGAAAGTTTAACTTCCACATTTGGGGGCTGGAACTAGATGATCTTTGAGGCCCCTTCCAACTCAAACCATTCTATGATTCTATGATTGATTTGTGCGAGTCATGAGTTTGTCTTTGTACATCCTATGAATTCTGTTTTTTCAGATACGTTTCTCCTATATGAGGCAGTGTCCTGTAGCAGTGTTCATTTTCTTTCTTGATGTGAATACTTTGTATAACATTTTTTGTTTCACTTGCAATAAAATTCAAATGGACAGTACAAATTGTTGTGAAGACTGAGTTTAGTTAGCATCTCCTTCAAAAGTGGGCAATGCTACATTAGGGCATTTGCTAGGATGTGACCTAATGGCACAAGAGGAGCTCTGCCAATGTGAGGCTGCACCACCTCTCTCACTCCTTAAGGGAGTTCCTTAAGGGAACAAGAGGGAGAATAAACTTTCTGATACAATCCTTCCACTTTGGCAACTGAGAAAACGCAATAACTAAATTAAGTGTATGAAGTCTGACCCAGGATTTCCTTTTACCTGACTTGGGCTTTACTCTGATCTCACTCACTTCAGCTTCACGCTTGAATTTTTACTGTTACTTAGTTTGGAGTTTGTCATAAAGTCTGTTTTCGTGTTTTTGTTTTGTCCCGAGAAACTGCTGCTGTTTGTACCAGCACCTGTGTGCATGCAGCAGTTCTGTCCCAGCAGAGCTGCTGCTGTTGTGAACTATACATATCCAACAGCCACGGTGTGTTTGCCCTTACCATTTTCAGCGCTCTCTCTATATCAATTCCTTGGCTCCACGGTACTGCAGGGTTAGCCAGGCAGTCTCCAGCACTACCTCTCCTGGAGACATCCACGCGCTGCCTTCGGAGGTAACGGAAAGCCTCTGCTATGACTAGGACTGCATCGTGGGTCAGTGCAGATGTATACTAAAATTGATGCAAATAAAACAGTGACAGCTTGCAATCCTAGAATCACCCTGGTTTACCAGGCCCAGTCCTTCTCTCGTGAAAATGCTCCCAGCTCTCTGTCTGTCCTGCCACAGACGCTTTATTTTTTTAACAGTTCCATTCATTTCAAGTAACAAAAAAAAAAAAAAACCAACATTTTGTACAGCATAGAGGAATAAAATAACAAAACCAGTTTACAGTTGCATGAAGTTTAAGTTTAACTGGAAGCTTGTTCACCTAAATGACGTCACCACAAAAATCTGCAACTCTATGCTGGCCGACACTGCTACTGAGAACAAGAGCTCATATTTGTTTATTTCTTGGAGTATATTTTTCTTTTTAACAAGATTGCCAAGATGGTTTTGAATCAAAGTTAACATACATCATTTCTGTTTGGACCACAGTCCTGCTTAGGTAGTATCTGTGGCTGGGAATAGATCAGATAATTTTTTTAGTAGACAGCTATACAAGCAAGCAATCACAAAACACACGTAAAGCATTACATCTCCTTGGTAATTGCCCATCTGCCGTCTCTCTCACCACTGTAAATCTGAGGAAGGTGATAAGCTTTGTGCAGCAACAAGTCTTCATCTAAATCCTGGGACCCCTTAATGACTTGTTCATGCTGCTGTCAACTTCATCCATTGCTTGATGCATGTAACTGGTGACATTCCCCAATGCTATAAATGTAATATAACCTACAAAAATATCACGGAGGTGGTTTCTTTCTTTCTTTCTTTCTTTCTTCCTTTTTTTTTTTTTTTTTTTTTTAACAATTTTTCCACATCCATGAGTCTGTCTGAAAGTTCTTCCTCCTAGACTGGCCCACATTTTGCGTGTAGCATTGTTGGTTTTCGCTGTCACTGTGGACACCTGCAATTTAGGGGTCTCTGCATGGGAGACCATTTCAACACATACACAAATAAATGTGCTCCATCTTCAAGAACAGATTTCAGCTCCCTGTAACTGACCCTTCACATTTCTACATCTTTGTATGAGAATGTAGAGGCACATCCTGTAGGGCAGGACAGCATGATCGGTGCCCTGCAGTTCTTAAAAATGTGCATCATCTTATCGCAAGTTTTCATTTTGGCATAAATCCTTAGGAAATCTGCACAGAACGAGGCACACCTGCATGTGCAGATCAAGACAAACAGCTTCCTGTGGTCTTGCAGTGCTCGCCCTCTCCTCTTAACTTGCTAGTTAACAAAGATTATGTCACATTCCACACAACAATAAAGAACCTGATAGCAATTTTAACAGGTATTTGTTCTTGTGTTAAAAAAAACTTGTAATAGCTGTCCAATCTAGCACTACATAAAACATACACAGTGATAATTTTTTCAGCAGAATGCGTCAATTGTCAGTAACCTTAATGCAGTCCCTTCCAAGTCATGCCAAGAGAGCTATCTAATTTTCTACTTTATTTGAATTCTACTTATAAATGCATGAGCATGCAAAGAGAAAAAAGAAAAGGAAGGGAAAGGCTGATAAAATACAGAATAAATTAAACATCGTGACTTTAATCTCTAGGCAATTTTATTTCCTAATCAAAAATACTGTACATCAATTTTTAAGTATGCTTTTTGTCTGATTGACAAATACTGTGCACATTTCTATAATGAGCAGTACATTTATGGAAAGGTAATGTAATCTCGGTATTTGTACGATACACTTAAGATTATTTTTTAAGGATAGAGAGTAATTTTTCCCTCAAGGTAAATTGCTTTCAAGTGGAACAGAGTCTTCCCAGGTTAACTTTATACTTTTCAGAGCTTTTAAGATTAGTACAATACTTATCTTCACTTCTGCCTCACTGCTAGGAAGCTTTAGAAAGCAAGACTAGCTCGTAATCAACAGGGAACAATATGCTGAGCCAAGTACTGTTTGCCTTTCCTTCCTTTCTCTGAAATGCCAGCAAGGCTGTGGGATGGCGTGGGATTAAGATAATTTTCCTTCTCCAAAGAAATCACATGATCTCAGGGATGGAAAAGGCTGCAGTGAAGTATCCAGTCCAAGCCTTTATTCTAAATTAGGACACTTCTGAACAGACTATCCCTGGCACTTTGGTAAATCTATTGCTTTTAAACTCCCTGTGAAAGGGACCTGTTAGCTCCCATTGTCCATTTTTACTGTGCTTAACACCACTTGTGTTTTTTTTTCTATGTTTGTTACAAATCATCTCAAATGCAAATCATCTGCTCCCTGTCCCTGCCTTGGCACACATTTGAGTTATGTCTATATTAGAGAACTAACTCTGCCAAAACATGGGCAAAGGCAGTCAAACTCAACTCTCTGTGGTTGTTCAGTGATCAGAACCAGCCTGGAATGGTTGGGGCGCAGCCCAGCCTGCATCCCACCAGTTCCTGGGCACAGGATGGGATTTGCCAGTGGATGTTGCCGTCCTTTAAAGAGGCTGAGACAGTTTACCAGCTTCGGCATGGCCAGGCCACGTTTCTTGGTGGCAGAACTGGACAGCAGTCTCTAGCATTCTTTACCTTATGGTGCAGATGTGACTCTGGAAAACAGTTGATCATACTTGTTTTTATACCAACACTCTATGTACCAGAGGACTACTACCACTGTTAATTAACAAATAATTGTTAAAAGCAACTCATTTAATCTCCATCACTGTCAGAGTAAAATAAATACCTTTAAAGGTGAATTTTTGGCTTCAGGGAATTCTCTTTCGTCGAGCCTCACCCAGCGTTGTAGAAACTGTTGAACCATCGGGTTTTCATTATTAACTATTTGGAATCCAGTAACATTGGCACCTCCGTGCATTACCCTCTCCAGCACTATGTCTGTGAAACCCTGGGAGGACAGGTAAGAAACAAGAATCATTGCCATCCAAAGCACCTTTTCTTTGTCTCAGGTTTACCTGCTAAAAACTTAGCACAAAAGAAACCAGTGAATTTCTTTCTTGCTAGCTGAAAGTATTCTACCAAGAAGAGAATTACTGTCACAATAGCAATTGGGACTGTGAGAGTGGCATCTAACAGAATTTTTAAATGTCTTCAGGTTCAGATCTTTGTGACGGAAAACTGCCCTGCTGTGTTGTGGCACGTAAGATACATGGATGGAAAGAAAACAGTGGGGAAGCTCTCCTCTCCTTGACATGGTGAAAACCAGCCCAAAACTTCACTTCCATTTGTAGAGCAAAGCACACAAAGGCTCGTTGCCGGAAGCAGAAGCCACTCCACAGCCACCACCTTGTTCTGCGGAGGCAAAGCAGCTCCCGAGCAGGCAGCTGTCAGTCACGGCACCGCTTAGCATTTCGCTTTCAACCATAACGGGAGGATTTTCTCCCACTCTGTTGTTATTTATACCTGTGGCAGTAAATTGGTGTCTTTTTGATTAGCATGACTTGATTGCAGTCGTGTTTATCTGAATGTCAGTGCTTACACATGCTAAAAGGCAACCCAGAATAAGAACCCCTGTATTTCTATGCACATGCTACAGTCTAATCGGTGAGATCATGAGTGCTCCTTATAAAGCAACATGACACATTTTAAAGTCATACAGCACTAAGTAAGGGTATTTTTAAATTTGTCTCTTCTTTTTTAATCAGACCAAAACATGAATACAGGGAATACTCTAACTGGGATTGCCAGCTTCAAAGAGCTTGGAAAAACATTTTTCTACTCACAGTAGACACAGAAATCAAAAATTAGTCTTCCTGCAAGGATCGATCACAATATAACACTTTCTCTAAGGAACTCTAGTGGATGTTTTTTCAGAGGCATCATAACATCCCTGAAAGTCAATTTTAAATTTCAGAAGTTCTGTTACAAATAAAAATGTACTGTCTTGTTGTGGTCAGTCAGTACATATGCTGTCACCACCCTACACTCTCACCCTGTAATATAAAAGAACAGCTCAACAGTCTGGAAGTTTTACTTTGAGAAATTATTGTGTTAATTTGCAGCTTTTCACTACTTGTTTTATATATAAATATGCTACAATTATTTTTCTTGGAGTGCTCAAATTTCAAATATGTTACATAGAAGATTACAATTTTCAAGTGTCTTATTTATGAGGACAAATTAGTGGAAAACGTATAATTAAATTATTATTTTAAAATTAGTAGAAGATATTAGCTACTTAGATAAAACAAAGACCATAATTGAGTACAAATGACTATAACAGACTAGTTCTAGTATTTACTGAAGTCATTTCTCAAAATCCAAGAACTCATTCAAGCATTTCCTCTTTTGCTGATTAAAGTTGACTCAGCCTGAACAGAATATATTACCCTCCCAACCTTAGCTATACTTGTAATGAAGGAAAGTTCTTACCAGGTTAGCTAACATATAATGATAGCCTCTAGAATGTTTACCAAGGATTACAACCTGTGTGAAGAAAAAAAATTACACGTTATTCAGTGTACAAGGATGGTTCTCAACCAGTAGAAAATAAGGCAGAGAATAACCATTTCTGCCACCCTTTATGCCCAGTCCATGAGTAGCATGAATATTACAGACTTGTGGCTTTACAGACGTGATTCAGTCATTTGTGTTTTTAAAACACATAGGCTCTGTACAAACCAGAGTAACTCAGAAGGCTGAGAAGAATCCTAGCAGAGATGACCTTACCTGGCAATCTCACATGCTGACCATGTTCATTTTAGTTATCATTTCAAATATTCCTGCTCTGAAAAGAGGTAGCACCCTATCTACCCACCTAGTAGGCTCCTTGTTTGTGGAGTGTGTGAGAGGCAGGTGAGAGTGCAGCCTCTCGCCCTGTTTACTGAGCTACACCGGCACAGGGGGGGTCTGATGGCCCAAGCCATACAAGGGGGTTCCTGCCCTGAAAGCCCTGGCCAAACCTCATCCTATATGAATGCTTACACTTAAATTCTAGATGTTATACACAGTGACCTTCATTGTCTTTTGACAGCATTTGGAAGGCCTGAAAACTTGTCACTTCCAGTGTATCTAAATGGAAATATTTGACCTTACATGTTTAGTCAAAATTTGTACTAAATATAATGCTGCACATTCCACAAAACCAACATCTCCTGCCCTCCCTGACCCCACTTGGCTATCTCTGCATGCAAATGGAGCCATTAAGTGGAAGAGGGAGAGACAAAAATGTAGCAGGATGAACTGAGCAGTCGGACTCTGCAAAGATAATGGGGAGGAGCCAGGGCAGCTCTGGCTGGCAACTGAATTCTGCCATCCTGTGTGCTCATGTCACCACTCCAGTAATACAGTCCTTTTGTAGAAAGGAGACAAAAAAACCTCCCCATGTTCATGCAGCTGACTGTCAGCTCACCAGCAATACCCCTTGTGCAAATTATGCCACTGCACTTAGCACCATTCCCTGGCCTTCAGGCTATAGCCTCAGTAATATCCCTCCAGTTCCACAGCCATCAAGGGGAAAAATGTGCAGCAGAAAGAATTTAATTAATAATTGTGGTAATTACTTGTGTGTCAAGACAGAATCCAACTTACTCAGACTTTGCTGTGGTAAACTACTGAAACAGCCAAAGTAATTCTGGCCAAACGCTGCAGCTGTACCACTGACTGTACCAAAGAGCAGGTCAAGTGATCAGGCAATGGTTTTCCATGGACCACTTACATCCTTGATAAAATCAGACGACATTTGAGTCACTGACTTTAGATACACAGCGGAGCCTCTTAAGGTTCTTGATTAAATTATTAAGTTCCCAATTGTCTCTTTGGGTTGCCTTGTCCTTAATAGATGCCGCTCCTTTCAAATTCGCATTTAATTCTGTAGGAATTTCCGTATTACCAGCAGTCTGAAAATAAATTGCTGTTCGGGTCCTCTTGAGAACTGTATGTACACTCTGTTGGTAGAAAGCATCTGCCATCCTACGCTCACATTTGTTTTCTATGGAAATGTGCAGGCTTCCTTCAGATCATCTGGTGTGTGTGCTCTGTGCATAATGAATTCTCTGTATGTTTAAATCTCACCTTAAAGGCAGAGATTTACTTTTAAAAGGTTAGAGACAAAGGGCTTAACAACAGCAATGTTCTTTGCCATGCTAACCTTAATAAAAAATAAGAAAGCTTTTAAATTTCTGTCCAGAAATATGTTTATTTAAGAGAAAATACCATGACAGATGAAGTCAGAGGCTAGAAGGAAAACATACACGGAGCTGCTACAGGCATCTGGAGAAATACTGCAAATAGGAAATGTAGGGCTCATTAGCATAGATCAGACTCAACTTCCATCTCCTGGGTTGTCATGTCTCCAAAATGTCCAGAAACAATTCTGTTCAGTCCCTTAGAGAGGTCCAACATACTACAGTCAAGCTTTAATTCATAAAGCATCTTTCACAGATGACCTGCTAGCATTCTATTCACACCCCACAATCAACCACGCTAGTCAGAAATTATTTAACTGGATCTTAACAATGGGTTTAAAATTCACTACACATGCTATCCTAAATCTTAAGGAGAATGACTCTCCTCCCCCCTTTCTTTCCACCTCTACCAACTGCCCAGCACCTTGCAGGAGCTGCTGGATTAGTGAGCCCAGCAGAAACAATCACAGACACCAGTGTTACTCCTCTGGGAGAGCAGGGATGGAGAAAGATTTTTTACGAAGAAGGAAAACAGGAGTATAACAAATAAATCTCACCAACTGCTTATATATTGTGAAGCTTATACAGAAAGTGGGATATTGAATAGTGGTGGTGAATAGAAAGCCAGGATTACAGGACAAGGATTTCACAGAGCTACACATCTTTGGTAAGTTTCACTTCTGAGACTTAATATTGCTTTCACCTTGACTGAAAGAAAAGCTTACAAGATTTTATGCTGAACAAAGGAGGAAGAAAAAAAATGGTTGGAAACGATCATTAATAATTCAGACTTCTGATCACACATAATTCTTGTCTTGTAGATGAAAAGATTGTAATGTCGGGTTTGATACAGAGCCAAAAAAAGTTTGTATTTTTAATTAACTCTTTGGATGTTTCCAATTAATTAACAGAAAATCCAGAGGGAACATAATGAAAATGTATCTGGTTTTAAAATAACAGTCACAACCTGCTGGCTAGCACCAGGCGTACTGGAAGTATGGACCTATATGCCAGATTTGAGAAATTAAATCAGCATTGCCAATTTTAGTTTTTCATTTGCCTGGGGCAGTAATTTTTTGAATGAAGGCATAAAGATACCTTGGTTTTCACTGTATCAGCCATCATGATAAAAAATAGGCAACATTGTTTGCCTTACAGTTTTTCTTACAGTATTTGAAGAGTCTTTGGGCTCAAAGGAAATGGAAAAGTAAGAGAACGGTGCAACTATGGCAGGTGGGACTGAGCAGTCATATTTTGTCTTTTAAAAAAATTTTATTGGTTTGTCTTTGAGTCATGGATGGAGGAAATCACAGAACAGCTGAGGCTGGCAGGGGCCTCTGGAGATTGCCTATTCCAACACCCTTATTCAAAGCGGGGCAGCTAAAGCAGGCTGCTGAGGATGGTGTTTGAATAGCCCTGAAGACAGAGATTCCACAACCCCTGTGGGCAACTCATTTCAGTGTCTGACTAACTTTGCAGTAAAAAAGATTTTTCTTATTTTTAAACACAATTTTCTGCACTTCAGATTTTGTCCTTGTCTCCTGTCTTGTCACTGGGCACCACTGAGACTCAGACTCGCTGAGATTGTCCAAAAAGTGCCTGGCTCTTCTTCGTTCTTTCCCATCAGGAAATTATACACATTATTTAAGATCCACCCTGAGCTTTCTCTTCTCCACATTACACAGTCTCAGTTCTCTCAGCCTCTCCTTGTGAGCCACATGCTTCACTCCCTGAATTGCCTTATGGTCCCTGCACTGCTCTTGCTCCAGCGTGTCCCTGTCTGTCCTATACCAAGGAGCCCAGAACTGCACACAGTACTTTAGATGGGGCCTCATCAGGGCTGAGCAGAGGGGAAGGATGATCTCTGTTGATCTGCTGGCAGTGTTCCCCCTATGCAGCCCAGGGTGCTGTTGGTCATCTTTACTGCGACAGTGCAGTGATGGTTGTGTTCAACTTATCTGACAGGGCCTCCAGACACTTCTCTGCAGAGCTGCTTTCCAGCCAGGAAGCCCCTACCCAGACTGTACTGTTGCATGCGGTTATTCTTCCCATCAAATACTTCAGATTTTGTATTAACTGTGAACTTGCTGAGAATGCACTCTGTCCCACCATTCAGACAGTAAAGTTTAAACAGTATTGGCACCAGTACCCATGGGGTACTCCACTAGTGACTAGCCTCCAGCTGGACTGGTGTTGCTGATTACAACCCTCCTAAGTCCAGCAATTCAGTCAGTTTTCAATCTCCACTTATCTAGCTAACAAATTATCTGCTTGTATGCGTGTTATGGGATAATGTGTCAAAAACCTTACTAAACTCAAGATAAACAACCCCTACTGGTCTCTCCTCATCCAACATGCCAGTTTGCTCACTGTAAGAGGCTACCAGGCTGGTTGAGCATGAACTCCACTTTGTAAGACCATGACAACTACTGCTGATCACATTCTTGTCTATCAAGTGTCTGGAAATGGTTTCCAGGATTAGTTGCTCCATAATTTTCCTGAGGATTGAGATAGGACTGACTGGTCTGAAGTTGCACAGATCCAGCTTATTTCCCTTCCTGAAGACAGGAATGAAATTTTTTTTCTTCCAGTCCTCACGAGCCTTTCTTGGTCACCATGGCCTTTCAAGACAGTGGTGTTGCAATAAGCCAGCTCTTGTGGATGCACCATCAAGTCCCACATGCCTAACTCGCATAAACGTTCCCTAACTTGATACTCTGCTGAGGTGAGTCCTCATTGCTCCAACCTTTGCCATTGCTCTCAGACCTAGGATTCCTGAAGGAAAATCTCACCAGGAAAGACCGAGGTGAGGAAGGCAGTTCTAGACCTGGTCAGTATCAGTGTAGCAATTCTACACTAAAACATAACAAATCACAAAAGGTCTAAAACTGCTACTGCAGTGGTGTCTCAGCAGGCTTTGATTTTAACACGTCACTGAAAAGTACAAGCTAAGAGGACATGCTTGCATTTTTATGCAGAGAAGAAGCTATCATGACTTTGGCAGCAGTGAAAGGAAAACTACCATGTCTAATTAATCCCTGTTTGGAGCTCATCTTCCCTTTATCTGAACTGACTGTCATCTGGGCAGCTTAGGCTTTTTAATCAAAGTTTTTTATCATCCTTTAGTTACAAATGAAAAAAGTAAAGAAAATATATTAGATCACCAAAGTAGAGAGTACCTGATCTACAGCTCAAAACCCTGATATTTTATGAGTTTATTAGATCTTTCTATAACATAAAATACTGACGCTGACAGGCAGTATTGCCACAAAGAAGGTCTAAAGATTTTTCCTGTGCTTTTCATTCCTGACAAGTTGAAGAAATATGCCACTTAAATGGAATGACAAGCAGAGATTTGACCTGCTGTAATGTGTCTTTCCATTTCTACTATATCTGTGAACAATAAGGCAGCTTAAGTCCAGAACTCTTCTTTCCTAGGTTTTAAAAAGGCACCAAGAAAAATGAGACTTCTTATAAGCTCAGAGTCAAAAAGGATTTTTGTTGTCTTTGTCAAGGTTATATATACATTAATTTGGGTCCCACTTTTGCAAAAAGCCCATGCTTAACTTCAAGTATATCAGCATGTTTTCTGATTTTGAAGTATGCAGTTTCTGAGGACAGGAAATCTTAGCTACCTCTGTATGAGCAGCAATGTTTTAGTATCCCTTGCTTTCAAAATACAGTTACGACACCTTTGCTTTCAAAGCAGTGTGTAAATGCCAGCGGCAATGGCATGATTCTTCTCAGCAGCAAATAAGCCTCACAGAAAAATGGACACACATCTAAAAAAATTTCAACAGCATCGTCAGGATCAGCTATCAGTGTTGATGCTCTTTGTGGAAACAGCATGGATAACAGGCCCTTGCTATCTCAAGGACAGCAACAACTGCCTAGCAAACTTAAATTTTTGAGGAGCACTGTCTTTTCTCCTGGTTAGTACATCAGGTATTTTCTAGCTTGCATCCCTATTGACAGCAACATTTCACATCTGAGGATGGAATTTCATAAAGGTCATCTAAAATCTGAGCAGCTCCTACCTGATATTGGATTAAATGATTGAAAAGTCACGGCAGCATCCTATTGGACCAGAGGCTGTGGCTAATTTGGTCTTCAAGACCCATTTCAGAAAGGAAAGGAGCAGAATATCAGCCTGACACTCCAATTAGTTCAATAAAAGCTGAAGTCTGCCAAAGTTCTTATCATGGGAGCTGCTCATGGGGCTTGCAGTTATTGCACTTTGGGTCTCTAAGGAGGATGCACCATTAATAGCAATGTCTGCAGTGTCATGTGGGCAACGGCAAAAGATCTGGTGCAACAGCATTTGACAACCATACATAACCATTCCTCATCATATTTACTTTGCACAGGTCACCCTTTGTCATGTAAATTTTCCAGACTGGAGTAGGATAAATTGGAGCACAGAAAATAGAAGAGGATTTTCCTCACATAGCTCTAGATGCCAAAGTAAAAATAAGATCCTTTGCAAACCTCAGTACATCCATTTTGCTACAAGTCTGCAGTGCCTGCTCCCTTATTTTCCCATTCTCACTCAAGCTCCTGCTTGAGGGAGTTCCCTTAGAGGATTCTAAGCACAAGACAAGGTGAGGTCTTCCATCAGTAAATGTAAAAAACAGCATGTTGACACCTTTTCGGTGTCTCTTTCTACCACACAAAGAGCACCACCACCAACATATGAGGTTCCAAAGGAGCCACAATACTGCGGTGGCAAAAGATACATCACAGCTAGCAGTGGTCTTCTCATAGCCAAGCAGATGATACTACTCATCCTGCCTTTAATTCCAGAGAAATAAAGCCTTTTACACCCAGGGCACAAATGGCTTTCCTTGTACAAAGGGTCAAAACCTCATAAAAGTAACCATAATGCAAACCTAGTGAGAGCAATTTATTTCTTCACATAGTATTAATGGGATGAGAATCTGGCCACTAGGGATTGTGAGGCTGTAAAATATGCAGTAAACAATGATTTCATTTATATGAAGAAGGAGTACTATATTAAATTTCAGTTAAATATTAAATGAAGAATGTATTAAATATTAAGATGAAGATTCCACACACGTATTATTTGTTGCAGATAAAAATAATGGCATATATGGTTGAAATTAACTTATCCACCATTTCAGAGGCTTCATGTCCTTTAGGGAATGTCACAAATGCATTCACAGTCTAGGTTGCTGGGTTTTGTATTTTTGTGCAGTGCATAGATATAAGAATTTTATTTGCATGCTGTTGCCATATTTTACATTTGTAACTACACCTCACAGCTGTAATCCTATCTTTCTCCGCAGCAAAGATCATTAGTATGGCTTTATAAAACATTCTTCAAGCAGCTTTTGTCTCTACCACAACGTATCTGTGCATGGGTGATACCCTCCTAGAAGACAGGAGACTCCTCATAGAAGTGACAAAACCATACATAGTAGAAGCGGGGATCTGAGATATTTTGAAGCACTTTATTAAAGTTTTTCCTTCTCTGGCCCCTTCCTGTGTCTTTCCCTCTTCCTTCTTCCTGATGATAGTCACATCAAGAGTGAGATTTACTTTTAGGCCATCTACTGATGATAGATATATGACAGGCATTCGTGTTGGTCCTTGGAGGGCAGAGGCAACATCTGAAGCCATATTGTGCTTCCTTCTCACTCCAGAAAGCAAAACTTTCTTTTCCCACAACTCATTTGACATTTGCTGATTGAAGACCGTGCAGTAGAATACCATTTTAAAGCAGGCATAAAGGGTTATGTGAGAAATTGCATAGGCAAAAATTCACAACCTGGAACATAGGTTCTGAGGGCATGATACTTTTTCCGATTTTTTTTCAGTGTGATAATAAAGCTTTCTGTGAATCTTCTTTGCCCTGGAATAATTTTTCTAAGTTCATTTTCCTTGGTGTGACTTAACAATATTACCACATTAACTAATCTGATGGCATATTTATTGTTAACAGCATCATACCCTGGTTTCTGCTCACTGAGATGTAGATTTTTATGATCCCTAGTAACTGACATTCATAGTCAAAGTTGTCTACTCTTTAAGCCAAATAAAAGTCATTAAACAAACTTTTCTTTCTATCAAAACCTTTTCTTTGTTTAGATAGATGAGAACGGTGTTCTGTCTCTCAGTCCTGCATCTCTCTTCACAAGTCATGCCCTTCAGTACCCTAACCTTCACAGCAAAATCAATCATGACTTAAGCTACCGTTCGTCACTGAGAGCTGCTCCACTAAGCCCAAGATCAGACATGGAGGCTTGTTACAATCACAACAAAAATTCTTTGTAGCATATCAAAGGGATAGCCAAAATGGCCCAGAGACCTTTGCCCCTTATGTTCCCAAGATCTTCTCAAGAGAAGCTACTTGTGCCCACAGACAGCTTCCCTAAAGAGATCTGTGTGTTGCAGAATTTGAAAATTAGTGAATTCTTTGGTTTCTTGAGGGAGATTAGTAAAGTAAAAATCCAGTTGTGTTATGCAGGAATTTTTGCAGTCATATACAAGAAAAGTAAATCAATTAAATGCGTTAATCCACAGCAGTGATTTCCACACACGGATCATTTTAGGAAGAAGTGCATATTTTAATCGTCTGCATAGTTCTAGTATATTCTCTGACAAAGATCTTGCCTTGAAAAATGTTCAGAAATGAAGTGTTTTTACATCCAAGGTAATTTCACAGAGATTCAATATTTTCTCAAGCCAGTTTTTTCACATAGAGACATCAGGTCTCAAAGAAATCAAACCAAAAATAAATGTGCACAGAACATTTCAAACCACAGTAAGCTTTTTGACTTGAGTGCCAGAATTGCTTAAATTCAGCAACAGTAAATCATGCAGTGGTTCTCTCCTCATCAGTTGCACCTCCTAGATCTCCCGGTTCAGTGCTCTGTCTTCCTCCCACTTTCTTGGCTACAATCCCTCTCAGGGCAGACATTACCAGAAGGTCAGAGAAACCGTGATGTCAAGGGATTTGGGTATTGTTCTCTGGTCTGACACAAACTCGGTGTGAGGTTGGAAAATTACCTGGGCCTGCAGCATTTCAATGGACTCTTGCCATCAAACTTCAGCCACTTTATTGATCACAGTGATGCTTTTTGATGCCTTCTGTGGAATTCTAATACTCTTAATAACATCCTACTTTGAAATTTTTTGAAGAGTGTGATGGTGACTTATTGTACATTTTCTGAGAAACTTTCCTCAAAGTTTGAATGAACTTTTTTGAAGACAATTAATTTGGCTAGAGTATTTGGTACTCTGCAGAGTCCAAAGAAACTGAAATTCCTATTAGCTGATAGGAAATGTACAGAGATCCTTATCATATTCTGTGTTCTTACTGCTTCTGACAAATTCTGAAGTACTCAGTTTTTTGCATTTCACCCAGCCAAGAATGACTGTCACTCGTCAGTCAAGGCTCTGTGGAAATGTATCCGCTGCTGCTCAAGCAAAGTTCACCATCTCTGAGAAGTTTGGCTAACTTGCAAACGAACCTGTAGTGGTGTTACCTCTACTCTGACACTCTAGTCAGCCCAAAAGAAGAGGAATTTCTGCTAACTGCTCAGGTGGGTAAGACTCTTGGTAACCATCGCACGCACAAACAGCTTTTCAAAAGACACCACTGTTTCTTAGCTCAGAAAAGTTAAGCGAGTGCATGTGGCTGTACTACCACAGCCTGACTGCCTCTCCCCAGCAACACTCATGGCTAAATTTCCTTCAGCCTCTGACACACCCAGCTCTTATGCCAACGAAATATGGTCCCATCACAATGACATCCTCACTGCCAGCTTCACGTGTGTTCTCTTTACTCACACTACCTCTTGCCTGCTAGCAGCTGTGGATCCTCTCATTGTAGAGCTACAAGTCCAAATCAAATGTGTCAAACCATCAAAACTGACTTCCAGGCCAGCCTCCTTCACTAAGTTCCACAGCATTTGAAGCCACTTTCACAAAGACTATTAACAATAGCAATTGTACATTCACTCAGAATTTTCTAGTCCTTCTCTGGAATCAGATGTTTCAGCTCAGCCAGACGGTGTGAAGACATATCCACACCATTACCAAGCAGCTCTACAGCGACCTTTAGTGCCTCACCCCTGTGACACAGGAGATGATATCTAATTGTGTCTTTTGCCTTTTAAAACTGTGTAACTCTATGCTGAAAGTTCTTAAGAGTACACTCTTCAGAGTGTAATCAGAGACAAACATTAAAATGCTCATTTCTTCTCATATCCCACAGGGTAAATGATACTCCATCAGTCTTAGCTGTTCTCAATAAAATAGGGTGTATATACATTGGGGGAAGAGAGGAGGAGATTAGGTAAACTGAGGCACAGAGTTTTCATTTAAAAAATATATAAATTTCCCATTTTCTCCACACCTCCATTCAGCATGTCAGAGAAGAATCCCAGTGTTAGTTCCCAGAATTGAACAAAAGTCCTTGGAAACAGAATTCTGTTTATATAAACTATTACTGCATGTCAGGATCACTTCAAACTGTTATTTGGATATAACCCAGAAGTGTCGCAGTAATTCAGTCCCAATGCTCGCAGGAGAATCTTTTTTTTGGGGGGAGGGGGGGTTTGTACTGCAGAACACTGCCTTCAAACAGACTGAAAAACACTGAATAGTAGCCATTCATTTTTACTTTTGAGCATTCATTTTCCTCTTTAAATGTCCTATGAAATTAAGGGAAAAAAAATTCAGCACAACCTTCTCCAGGAAAGACAAGGTTACTTTTTCTTATACTTTTTACTGTAAATGGAATTTCACTGTGACTGGAATTGCATTCAATTTGCTCCTTTCAATGCTTTGGAGGAGTTTGAAAGGTTTATTCTGCTTCACTATAAACAGCACTCTGCAATATTCCCCCTATAAGCTGGTGCATAAATCATGAACCAAAAGAGATTATGAAGAGTTAATTTATTTTTACCAGATTTAGTCTATGCAGCAGGAGAAGCCTTTTTACTCATATGAGGTAATAAAGTTGCGGCAATATTTTTCTGTTCTGATGCTTTACATGCATTTTTCCAGTACAAAAGATACTCGGTATTTTTAAGTGCCTGTGTATATTGCACATTATTTTATTCATTATGTATTTTGGAGGAATGCACTTCCATACTCCATTATTCCTACACATGCATATCCATGGTCTCACACAAATAAATTTAATATAGTGAACTTTTTTAAGCCTGGGAACATTAATTTCCTCTAAAATTGTTTTGCTGTTTTCCAGCATGCTGGTGTTTCAGGTTTAGTTGATGATTTATAGCCTGATTCCTTATAAATTTACCCCACGTTAGCCGTGGTAGCTTTAATCTGTTCCAGAGAGGCCAACAGAATTGCACTGGTATGAAGGTGGGCTCAGAGAAAGGAATCACCCAGGAATGTATAATTACAAGTAGCAAGTGACTTGCACTGAGTTGGCACTTTGCTGTGTTAGGGCCTAATCCAAATCCACGTGCAGTCCATAGCAAATGTATCATGGCTCCGGATCACACCTAGGGACCTCGTATTTAGTGACACCCCCTGTCAGGCCGTGGCTATCAGCTGCTTGTCTCATATACCGCACCGCCAACCTTCGGGCTACAAGAGAGGAAGTCCCACTCTGAACATTGGAACTGCAGCATTTCAGCGCGCTGGGAAGCACATGTGGGAACACCCTGGTGCATGAGGAGCCCTGAAAAGCACCACTGGTTCTCTTCCTCCCCCAGATACAGTGATTCATACCACACTGAAGCCATTAATCCTGGCTTAGTCAGCTGTGAAAAAAAAAGACATACGTTCTCATGTGGCTTTTCTTTTACTGAGTTTGGACTTCTTCCCTTGTAAATGAACTTATGAGATACCACAACTATCACGCTGTCTCTGGTGATGTACAACGCCTGCTTGCACAGTGGTATTGTGCTATTACTATTCATTGTGATAGCGTGTTTCCTTCCTCTCCCCGCCGTTGGTTCATCTGGATTGTTGCCAAGATGGTTGCCTTGGAAACTAATTAAGTAAAGCCTTTGGTTAGAAGCAGAGTTTCAGGCATTAAACTATTTGAGAGACAGATGCAGAAATTAAGGTAATGTCTGCAAAGATGAAAGGGTTTATCCTTTATATGTAGAAGAAAGAACAACATTAAATGCTAGAACTGAAATAAAGCAACTTCTGTACAACGCTGATTTTTCAAACCTGGAAAAGGACGTGTGACCAGGGATTTTAAAATCAAACAGTGGCTTAGAAGAGGTGGAAAATGATCCCCAGGGCTGTTAGGGATGGGGAGATGGACAAACACTGTGGGACAAAAACCAGAGGAGACCACACGTTGAGGAAATTCTAGCCAGCATTCCCTTCCCCTCCAAACATTCTGTACGTTTAAAAGATTTCTTGTGAATGCTGTTTTTGAAAAGCACCAGAGTTAATGAAAGACCAAATCCTGTCCCCACCGTCCAGGTACAGCAGAGAAGCACCCATGTGTACATGTGCTTCCAGAGAACATCAGATGTGGGTGTGAGAGGCTATCTCAGAATGGCCCTCAGGCTCAACTCTTCTACTGAGACTGTCAACAAGAGTAACAATTAGTGCCAAGTGTGGGAGCATCTCGCATGATGTGGGCACATCATGCTAAATAATGAGTGGGATCCTCAGAGGGCTCTGTGAGGGCAAACGCAAAGGCACAAATTCTACATGCTGAAAAGCAGCAGAGAAAGGCAAACTATGCAGCAAAACATGCTTTTACAGTTACCTGAAATTCAGAGACAATCTATGAATGCAATGGTATCAATTTAAATATTGTTTCCAGGATAATCTTCAAGATAATGATTGACTCTATAACTGCAGCAGTGTAACTGAGAAGGGATTCTGAATCACTGTACTTTTAATGGCAATGCAGAGGTTGCCATATAAATATGCCTCTAACTGCATAAAATCATACTGCAGATGTTGTGGTAAAGATAAGCAAAATACCAAAAGCAGATGCATGCGCATGCATTGGTGTTCACATTTATATCCCATGAATTATCACAAAACATAAAATGAGTAATTGCTACTATCGCAGGAAAATAAAAACTCTAATGGTGACTTCAGGTTCATATGCCTCTGGCATAAGAAATCAGATTTGCTTGGCAGTGGCTTCTCCATGCGGAAGCATGCACGTTTATGGAGGGCCACTTTGTATTAATTATTATTATTACTGATCAGAGACGTTTTAAATTGTTCTTTAATGCCTTTTGAACACTTTCAAAATTTGTGTGCCATTCCCTCAGTCTGTGAGATGACTAATATTCAAACTGCTGGATTCCTGTCATTTGGAATCTGCCTTGTGTTAAGAAGTCTGGGAGATGGCTTTGGAGAGACATTACTATTTACAAGCTAGAAGTTCTGTCCCCAGGTAGGTGTGCAATGTGCCATATGTGGGGCAGATTAACCCAAGATGTAGCTTCTCTCTGCTTTAGCAATCCATCTCTGGCTCTTTATTAGTTTTATGGCTGATAGCAGTAGGCCCTTCAGGCAGATACAGCTGTCATTTTTGACTTATGCCCATTTTTTACTTACCTTTTGCTAGCTACATTCCCGAGGGTGACTGACTCAAGTAGTTCCCCTTTCCTCCCCACATGCCCCTACAAACCTGAAACTCTCTGGATGTGAGGGGAAAGAAGTGACCTGTCACTCTGCTTCAGATCCCAGTTTCAACAATACTCATGGGCACCTAATGAAGAAACATCCTAAAATATAAATTTCTAGTTCACTGGAACTATAAAAATGAACCGTGCCACTTTCTGAGTGACGTTACACAACACTACACTTATTGGATACCCTCTCCTCTAAGCGTCCCACTGCGTTTACTGGCACCTGTTGCTGGTTTTGATGACTGTTGGTGCAACGTAATGCTGCATTTTTGTATTTATTTTCATGACAAATGGGAAAGCTGTTTAGCAGTGACCTCACTTTTCTGACATCTGAACAGCTCTGCAGAGGGAAAAAACCTGGAGACCATTTCCTAATCTCAAAATTTCAGACTCAAATGTCAAGTCACAGTCAGTGCTAGCACTGGACAGAGTTCAGTCAATCAGATTACCTGTCCTAATCCTATGGATGCTTTAGTTCAAGTCATCTTTGGCAGTTTTACTGTCATTGTAAAATTTTGGGGACTGCATTCTCTGCTACAATATTACTTCTGCTTTGTGAGATGTCTCCACTCAGTACAGAGATTACCTTGGAACCTAACCTATATGGCTATGTTTGGAGATAGTGTCCTTTTGATAGAAGCATGCAGTCTCTGGAATAATCAGGTCTTTTGTAAAGTTTCACCATTTTGATTCTGAATGGAGTTTCTTCCTCCTTATTTCTCCTCAGGAGGAGATTTACTTCTTAATGGACACAAAGCCACTCTAGTCTGAAATACAGCTTGTTATCTTGGGAATAAGAAAAACATATTTCTTAACTCAAAAACATGTCTCTAAATACACGGTTGAACTGGCTAAAGCTTACTGTTAGTTCTCAGAAGAAAATGGTCTGTTTAGAAGAATAAAATTTTATATCTATCTGTGAAGAAATACTGGAATATTTTTAGCATCAAGGGACAAGAAGTGTGGGGATCTTATGAATTTTGCACGACATAAGTGTTGCTATCTGTATGCTTGAGAGGCCACTAGATGATTAAATTGGATATAGTTTTGTTGTGCAAGGAGGGATATGGACCCACATGGTTATAGAACTACAGGGCAAAAGGAGAAACAGATGACAACCAAGAGGATGACTATTAGTCTCTCTGCTTCTCCTTACTCCACAGATGAGGAGATGAGCTAGAGGTGATTTGGGCAGGGTACCCACCTTTAGGACACAATATGGGGCCACACAAGTTTTCTCTGAACAGGGAGTGAAAACAGATGTTCTACAGAGGAAAACCTGGCACAAAACAGGTTACCCAGAGAGAGAAAGAGCTGAGGTGTTTTTTTGCTTCTCCCTTACATTTACATACCACGGAGAGACAGGAGAGAGACATCCGTTCCAAGCTACCAGCCAGCCATGAGGAGAGAAATATCTCATACAATAGGTAACAGAACTTAGAAACATAGGGATATACAGATGTGCCAGATGCTAAAGGCATATAGAAAACTGAAGGTCGCTGTCTCGCCGATCTGCATGCCACTGGAGGAAGGTACAAGATATTCCAGTAGGACCTGAAGTTCCTGAAGAAAATCCTCAGATAGGTAATTGGCTTTAGATAAGCCTACACCTTTGGAAGAGAGGTGCATCCTGGATTAAGCTTGTTGAAAAAAACATCAAAGGAAGAGAGCTGCACACGCTGACCAGCTTGACACAGGAGAAGAGGTCACTCTTATTTAATCTGAGTGCTAACACGAGGCCATGATGAGTAGTTCCTAGAGCAGAGAACTGACAAGCCTGCCGAAGGGGCTGGCCAGGAGCCCAAAAGTCTGACAGCAAACTCAGCACGTGTGCAGACTGTTTAGTGGCTTGCAGTCTATTTTTGCTGTGGTTTCTGTTCTTAAGTATGTCCTATTTACACTTCTCAAACCTAGGATCTCTGGCAAGTGCTGCCACCGTCCCCGGCAGAACAGTATGGCAGCCACCACACCTCCATGGTGACCGCAGGAAGCACCCTCCTGGGGCAGGCATCGCTCCCAGAGACTGCTGGGGATGTGCTCCTGAGAAGGCCAAGAAAGAAGGATGGATAGGGGGCTAGTGCTGAGGCAGCCTATGCCAACAGCTGCGGGAAGAGTTTGCCCTTCAGTGCTGTGCCATTACAGGCAGGGAGCCTTGGCTTCCCTTTGCTCTCACCGGGAAAAAGCTTTGAAGCTACCTGCAGTGGTGTAGTCAGCATGGAGATGTTACTGCCTCTTAGGTGAGCAGCCTTTCTAGACTCCATGCAAAGCACTGATTTGACTTTCTAAACTGCAATCAAACACTAGATTTGAAATATGCAAATCCAGAGTTATCTTCCCCCTCAGCAGTATGCTATCAGCAAACACAGTTGGCTCTAAAGAAGACAACTCACCACTCCCTTGAGCAAACTGGATGGCTGGATTTAATACTGCACACATTTGTGAAATTCTTTAGCCACCTTATGAGAAGATAACAAGGCAAGCAGATGAGATGGCAGGAAATGCCCCAAACTAGTAATCATTCAGCTGTCAGTCTGGGGACCTGCATTACTGACTTTCCCAACAGAAACCTAATTATTGCTCTTGAATTCCAGATTAAAAAACAAACAAACAAACAAACACAAACCTCTGGAAACTATTGTCAGAAGATAATTTTAGCATAAGAGGTACCACTTGGAATCTGCTTGGACAATTCTTTGTCAAGTGAATGGTCCTGGAAAAGTGGAAAAATACTCCTACGAAAGTGCTGCACAACTGGAATCCACTTGTTAGACTGCTAATGAGACAGGATTAGTACTAGAATATTTGTCTCAGAAGCTACATTTGGTTTGCCTTACTTCCTAGCTTTGTTTCCTAAACAAAAATTCTTAACAAGTTTGAGGATACCTACAGGCCCCAGTAGCAAATCTTTAGTTACATGGATGCTAATGGCATTGATAGGAAGTAGAATCAAGCATTCATTAAAATTATAACCTCACTGTGTTTCGATTTAGAATGGCTGCAGAAGAAAAGAGTTCACCAGATTTTTTGTTAGATGGTTTGCTTGGTATATAACTTTCATTTTTGGCATTGGAATGGTCTGAACTTTTTTCTCTCACTTGCGCAATGTAATAAAAAGAGTGCATAAAATGTAAATGGATTTAGAAAGATCAAACAAAAGGCCTGTCCTCAGCTGAGAGTGGGCCCAAAGTGTTAATAATCTTGGTTCAGGAGTGCTCTCCTGCATCATTTTCAGAAGAGTGGGCTGTGGGTATGGTCATCTGCAGGAACATAAGCAAACAAATAAACAAACAAAAGTTCAGTTTCTTACACTTTATGAATTTCCCTAAAGAGAATGCTCACTCTATTGACTAAAAATTACATGTTAGCATTACAATCACTTAGCTGTTATGGATCAGCATTGCCTTGTGCTATGTTCTTGAGACAAAGCTCCCTTTTCTGCCTCTTGCTGTCTGCAACCAGCAGCTCTGCGACCTGTCTGTGATGGCAGTGATTTAGTCCCCACAAACCAGCCCTCCATGATACACCTGGCCTGGAACTGAATATGCTAAGAAACTCAGTGTCTTGTCCATTTTCTAGGGCCTGTTTATGGCAGTGAGGTCAGTTTGCTACTAGTTTACAATATAACATTTCTGAAACACATCTTTCATGAAATTTAAATGCTACTTTTGATCTATTGTGTACCATCAACTCACAGTTAAACTTATGAAATGGCAATAATCAGAGGGTTTTTCACTCTTCATACAAGTGAGTTTCCACATGCCTATGAATAAACAAGCTGCATGGATTTGGTCCCATACCAACCCTGGCTTTGCTGCAAGCCCACGCAGGAGGGACCTGCCCTGTTCCTGCTCCCCATGGCGTGTAACTGCTACGATACCTCTTCAAGCACGCTGCACAGCACAGAGAGTGATGCAGGCATTATGGACAGCACCCTGTCATGGCTGGGGTACGGCGATTCCCCCGGGGCAAGGCAAACACCGAGAAGGCTGGGCAATAGCCAACCAGCAACTCAAAACTGGGTCTTCACCAGAAAAGATGTTCAAACAGTATCACTTGCAATTTAAGCCTGTCAACAGCACTAGCTGTGCAGAGAGAAGGGATTAATGTCACCAAAAGTGCCAATGAACAGTTTGGACTACCAGCTGAATTTTCCATTAGCAATATTTCCATATGAGAATTCTTTAACATGATTCAAACTACTTCATTGGCTTTTTATTTCCTGTCTCATGTTCCACTTAAACCACACCTGTCTTGCATTCCTACAAGAAGTCCTGATGCTAGTAATGTTGCTCTGGCAGCTGAGGTTTCAGGATCTTAACCTACTTAAAAATAATTCATTATTAACATTTGGCAAAAATATCACAGAGACATTTCCTGGTAGGTTACATGTAAGTGCTGCCACCAACTATGAGCATCAGTGAGGAATTTTAACTTTACTAGGTAACTGGCCAGTCATTGGGACCCAAATCTCAATGAACATTCAATTAATTTCTAGAAACAGACAGTTCTGGAAACATTAACAAAATGAGTCACTGAAAGACCACAACTCCCGAAAACTGCCAAAACATACCTGTTCCAAAATGGTGTTTATTCTGTCTACTTCACAGTCAATTAAGTATCTTTTTTCTTGTCGCCTGTCCATCTCCTCTATAATTCTTCTGAATTCTTGAACATCCTTTATGCTTCCTACGGATCTGGCTGTCACTTGCCAGTTGTTCTGAACTGCTGCTTCCATAATTGCCTGGAGAATGGAAAATCCTGTAGCAGAAGAGACAATGCAGCCATTTAAAATCAGAACAAAAATATAAACTATTTTGCATGTTTTACAAAGGGTTCACGAAAACAATGCATCATCTAAAGGGACACAGACTGGCTAACAACCTGCAATTGCTTCATTACTTGAGAAAGCAACAGTACAGGGACCAGCTTCTTACTTCTGCTATGCCACTGCCAAAGCCACTGACTTCAGCAGAATTGTTTGGCGGTATATTACTGTGCGGCGTATCAGAGTCTGTCCAATATATCATATTATGACCCTCTCAGGGATGTTTATGGTCGTGCTGGGGTCCACGCCAGCTGAGAATCGGAGCCTGCAGCCATTACTTGGGCAGAAGTCCATCAGTTTGAAGAGCCGGACAGAAGGGGTGATTTGCCTGTGCAGACTGCAGCAATGGGTCATTACCTGGCAAAGAGCCAAGCACTGCACAAGAATGCCAATTAAGTCATTGTGCTGGTTATTGGAGCCCTGAACCACGGGAGAACATTTTACTGACGTTCACTTTGATCTCAGAAAATGCTTTTTAAATACGCACTGTAGCAGCATTAAGTACACTTTCAATGCTTATGTTGAGGTAATACCAACTCATTTAGCAGCCAAAACAGCAAACAGCATTTCTCTTCTCGTGAACAGCCATGTCCAGGCTGCAGGCAGAGCTCAAGTCCCCAAGTGAGAGATGGTGCAACAGAAGATGGTAACTTCCTTTGATTCATGCTATGTAGGAGTCACTGGCTATAGATTTGCATCCCTTTGTTTTAGTATGGAGCTGATAATTTGATGAATTGCCTTCTTTGATTCCAAAAATTCAGATTTCTGCACTGTTCTAGTTGTTTCCAGTCTGGGAGGATGCCAGTCAAAGACAGGGTTCATCTACCTCAAACCCACACAGTGGTCTCCAGTGGGGTGCAGAAGCATCCATGTGAGCTATGCTTCTGTCCAGATTATTTATAGGCAGAACTTTCAGTCCAATCATTTAGTCATACTGTGAATTTCTTATTCACAGCCAGGCTTGAGAAGCTCAGAATATCTTCACACCCACAAACACGTACATACACATACATGCTCAACAGATAATTCAATGTGCTCTGTGATAACCAGTCCCTGATGCTCCTGCAACTGGAAGGACTTTGAGCAATGCTGAAACAAAATATTCACTGCTTTGTATTCTACCAATAGCTATCTGCCATCGCAGGGCTATGCTGATAACAAACAACTTGTGCTGGAGTCTGATCTGCAGCCAGCTGTAAATCTATAGTGACTGTCTGAGGCAGGAGTTGCATCATAGCAACAAACAAGGAAAGAGGGTGATTTTCTAGACTGCAGTTAGATTATTATAATTTACCATGTGACTTCCTTAAGCATCACACAAATGCCCTCACTTTCCCAAGGCAGCCTCCTTGATTCTTAATCCCTTTCCTTGTATGAATGTGCTTTATTGTCCCACGAAAGGTGATGACAATTAATATGTACGCTGGTTGGGAATTCTTTCTGGCATCTTCTTTCCCCTGGGACTATTGAAAGGGAGGCATTTACATATGTATAGTACAATGAACTCAGTCTTTCTTAACATCATATTTTACAAAAATGGCTGTGATATCTGTGACAGCATTATGATTCCATTACATGTAGGAGGAAGATCTGGGCTTAAGATAGTTGGTTGGCTACAAATGAGGAATTCTGATGTGAAAGCATAAATGCCACTAATGGGGAATTACAAATACTTTGAGTATAAAGATATGCTTTAAAAAAAGTTATTCCAGTAAGCAATGAATATTTATAACTTTGTTTTATCATTCATATGATGTGTAAGTATGAATCTTGAGCTTGCTTTAAACAACAGAACACAGTTCATAAGTCTATTTTTTTCACCCAGAATTGAATAAAATGTTTCAACAGATTGTAAAAAATGTGACACAAAAAATTAACAGCTCTATTTTTTGTTTACTACATATACGAAACTTACAAACTGTCTCAAGGAAATAAATGAAAACGAACATGCTGGAGTGCAAATGTCATCGACTGACTGCCATGCACCTCAATTTCAGCTAACATTTTTGAGTCAGAGCTCACTTCATCGAATCTTGAATATCTCAGAAGAAAACAGGGCAATTTTCCTAATTTTGTTCATGTGGGGGGAGTGTTTTTGCACGTCTGTGTATTAGTGGTTACGATTTCAAGAATGAGGAGTGAAGTCACTCAGCAGCCTTCTTCCTCTGTGTGAAATACAATCACGCTAGTCTCCGTGCAGGTTCCAGAGCTTCATTGCTTCTGTCTTCTCTGCCTCCTGCTCCCCCTTGACACAGCAAATCCTTATAGTCACAGTCCCCTTTCCCCTTGTCAGTTCCCAAAATGCCCTCTATGGTCACCATCTGTGCCATGTCAACCAGACTCTCGGGGACATCTTCCTTGCCCTTCCCCAGCGTGAAGAGAGCCACTGGCCCCTGCTGTGACAACTCACTGGGCCAGTCCCCCAGAGACCTTTACCAAGCCCATCCCTTTCCTCTTCAAAAACCCCGTTCAGCCCTCCTGCTCGCATGAAGGCAGCGCAGGTGTTTCCTCACAAGCATGTGTTCCCCGTTCCCAACCTCTGACACTCCTCCCCACCGACTGCCTTCAGCACCACTCACTACATTTTACATTGCTCCCCATTAGGCGCTATTTCTGTAAACATGTCCAGGCTCCAGCTGTACTTTACCGTTAAAAGTGCTGTTATATAAGTAGTATGATTGTATAAATAAAAGGACCATTTTATCTTCAGATGTGAACTTTTCTTTCCCCTTAAAAAAAAAACTAAGTATGCAGTGGCTATTCTGGGGTGCTGCCGGGGTAACGCTTGTGGAGACTGTGCTCCTTGTTTTCTGCACATCAGCGACCAGACCTGCACACTGAGCACTTCCATCTCCTGCCCTCCAGCCAGCACATTGCCTGGACACTGCACAAGGGATGCCTGTCCCAGCCATCTGGGGGTGCCGAACTCAGCCACCCTGCAGGGAACCAGCCAGTCACTGCAAGCACTTCTGCTCTGTAGGTTTGCTGTGGTCTGTCTGCATCAGATCTATCCAGAAATGCTCAAGGACTGACAGTCCACAACAGATCTGTGAAGACGTCATGCAGAAAGGGCTTTTGCTAATATTGATGGTGGTTTATAGTTCTTCAAATATTAAGGTCAAAAAATTTTAGAAGAGACAGGCAAAACAGACTTCTTCCTCCCACATGACAGCAACAAGACCATCTCTAAACAGGCTTAAAACAACCCCATTACCAAAACTCAGCAGTTTCTCATTCTATATTCATTAATGCAGGCACATACAACAGGAAAACCTCATTCAGACTCAAACCTGATCTTTCAAGCTCTTTTTTTTTTTTTTTCTTAGTCAGACTGAGGATGTGAAAGAAGCAGGATGGAAGATGTGTTTCTCTGGAAGTGCTGCTTTGAGGCTAGCTTTTCTGTTGGCACCATGGTCCCTTTGCTGCACTACGGTATTAACACATTGGCATTATTAATTTACAAGGATGTCTGCTCGCATGATGGCAATGTCCATACTTGCCAGGTCAGACAACAGACGCACATGATGCTTTGGTTCCTTCTAGCCATGTCCTGGGGAGGGGCTGCACCTGTGATTGCCAAACGCAAC
Source organism: Alectura lathami (assembly GCA_013399715.1). Taxonomy (NCBI): domain Eukaryota; kingdom Metazoa; phylum Chordata; class Aves; order Galliformes; family Megapodiidae; genus Alectura; species Alectura lathami. Next base: position 64,892 of record VXAV01001811.1, read on the forward strand.
CACACAAATCAGTCTGACCTGCACCTATGAAATGCGTCAGTCTTGGGCTTAATATTCAAGCGTGTCATTGTCCAGCTTATTCTTAAATTATTGATGTTTAAAAAACCTAATCCTCATCTAAACAGTAAAAAACCAAACCAAAACAAAAAACTGGGCTGGAGGCAACTACAGCAATCCAACTAGAATAAAACAAGTGCTCAGCCTACTACCCAGTGAGCTGAAGCAAGTATTTTGATTTTTGCTGAGGCTTGCAAAGAGAGAAAATATTCAACACAAATTTCCTGCAAAGCATGGAAAATATAATTTGTTGCAATGCTGTATCTGTGCTTTAAGCAACTCAGACAAAATTACATTCTGGGCAGTCCTCACTGCAGCCAGACTGAGACTCACATACACCTGGTATCTTCACACTTCTGCCAGGGAAGAAATGCCCGTGTCTTTGCCTTTCAGATAATTCCTTTGACACAAGCATGTCTGACCCTACTAATGTATGTGAAGAGGACATTTCACTCTTTTTCATCTGTTTATGAAGCTCATGAAACTTCTCCCACATCCACACGAGCAAAATGAGCAGTCTGCTCAGTCAGGTGAAATTCTACATAATTCACCATTGAACTTAAATAACAGCGGTAATTAATGCGTCATGAGTAGAAGGCCACACTGGCATGTCTGTAGCATCACGTGAGAGCTCTCACAAGTGGCTCCAAAGTATGGACTGGGAAAAGATTACCAGTGACGCACATAACTCCTTTTCTGAATGTTCCCGGTAAGATCTTGGACCTTAATCTCCTATGAACATGGACAGAAATGTAACAGTATTTGCTTGCAGTCCCTCTTTCTTTTGCCTTGCTGGGTACTGAAGATCTTTAAGGAGTGTATTTTCCTGGAAGGCAGCATGTTTGTGCCAGGTCAACGAACATCGTGAACATCAGCTCTGATCCAAATACTTGTGTTTTGAATCTGTGACATGATCCAAAGAACTAAGATTCTGGCTTATGAATGAACTTCTGGGATTTAGGTGTGGACTCACATTCAGCCAGGCCAGGAAGGAGGCCATCAAGACAAGTGCTTCCCCAAGCCAAACACAAATCCTATGACTGCAGCTTACATTTCAAGTGTACCAGAGGTCTGTAAGTTGAGATACTCTTGGATGTTCTCTGTGCATGTCACTGAGCCTAGCACTAACATAAAGCAAGTGGATCAACATGTTAGGTGTGATCAAAAAAACAGCTACCCAACCCTCTGCCCATCACTCAAAGTCCAAGCCTGTCAACATGGTGAGTATCCTTGGCATAGCCTGCATCTATGATTGTACAGTAGGGGAAGAAGCAATGAAAGAGCTGCTAAACCAGGCACCAGCACGAGATGCAGCAAGTGACCAGTACACTGGAACGCTCTCTCAGCCTAACACATGTAAGTTCAAATTATTAAATAAAAGTCGAATAGCCACATTCCATCTGTTTTTGAGTTCTGCTTTTGACTTTTGGCTCACTTCTATCTGGTAACCAACATGTGAAGTGTTATGCTCTGCTGTTCTGCTAGCAGACAACCTTCTAGACCAAGTAGCAAACATATTCTAATGTTTTTTCTTTTGCTTTTTCTATTCAGTAAACTTCTAGTCTTCTAGTCTCCCCTGTACACATAGTATATTATTGCAGCCTGTCATCCATAAACACAGAAATCTACACAAGCAGACGCATCAGCTTGCTTGCGTGAATGTGAACTTGCCTGGCTCTAAAGGAGAATTTACAGGAACCATCTGGTCTGCATTTGTTCAGGATGGGATACAGCAAAACATGCAGGATATCAGATCTACTGCACGCAAGTAAAAACCTTTTTTTTTTTTTTTTTTCCTT
>VXAV01001811.1:69890-86097 GCA_013399715.1 Alectura lathami
TGAGGCCACAGGACGACAATTTACCGAAGAAGTTTGCAGGAGATTAGCATGACATTGATAGACAAGACAGCACCTGACTCAGCATAAACCTTGGGGGTAACAAGTTACCCTTCAAAACAGTTTAACACAAACACGGTGGCAGAATGAGTACATACTGGCTCAATGCTCTGCATCGGTGACCTAACACCATCACTTCTTGCACCGTGACGTAGTGTGGATCAAAGAGACCTGGTTTGTCCTGCAGGATGGTGACACATGACAGGCACACTACCTACAGGGCAGAAACAACCGACTGCCAGTCAGGAGACTCCTAGGTCTTTAATTTCTGCTGAAGAAAGACAGTAGAAGGGAAACAGTGCCTTGTTGTTAATATGCAACCTTATAATCCTGTTTGAACATTAGAGGTCTGCTTCATGATATCAAAACCGGTAAGAATCTTAACATTGGCCATCTCTTCTCTGCTAACACACAGATTGTTTTTTGGGTGCTGATTTGTATTTTGCAACGTCCATATACAGGAGTTGCTGTCAGTATCCTTAGCTGGGGAAAAACAAAACAAAAGAACAACAAAAAAGCAAAACAGATGTAAGTATCTGTGGTCAGTTACTGTGGATGCTACTCCTAACTTAGCTCATGGAGACAGCTTAGATGAAAAATTATGCTGAAATATATGCAAATGTGCAAACATGTCAGCATAGGTACCACTAGCCAGAGACAGGAATGTGATTGAAAACTTTAGCTCTGGCTTCGTTTTTCCAAGTTTTGGTGTTCTCAGCTGGGGAAGGAAGGAGAGGGAGAGCATTCTTTGGGTTGGCTCCACACTTAAGCAATGGCTTGGTTCAGATTTAGATTTTCTAGTTTGTGCCCACAGTACAACTCCTTGCAAGACATTATGCTCAGGGATTGATTTTTTTTTTCCCCCTATGGTTCCATGCCATTCATTTTTATGCTCCACAAATAGAATTTGCACAGGAAGACATAACACAATTTTGATCTATCAAAAAAATTAATGGCAACATTATCTAGGCATGGGCAGAGTTTGTCTAACTTACTGTTCCTTGGACAAAACTGATTCTACATATAAAGGACCTGCTGGTAGACAGGCATATAGCCTCAACATTTGACCCAAAATTAGCATAAAATAAGTGTACACTGTTGCATCGCCTTCAACATGGAACAGTATCAATAAAAGGTTATGAGTGCTTCATTCACCATGTCCGTGTGTGACCATTGTATCATCTAGAAGTGGGAATAATTGAGCACATGAAATAACTCACGCTTTTGCCTGTGATCCTCTCAGTAAAGGGCTCATGTCACAGTGCAACATAGGTAAAATTTTCATAGGTATCTGCCCTTCATTTTCAAAAATCACTTGGGTAGGATGGTAGGAGTAGATTTTCAGAGGCAATTAAGATGTAGATGCTGAAGCATCTCAGCAGGTGGGGTACCTGTACTCTGCTGATGGAAGTGGCAACCAGGCATGTTATCTCCTTGAATCATTTTTCACAATGTGGCTATGTTCATGTCGAAACCCTAAATACCTCTGAAAGATCTGTCCTATCCGTCTTTGGAAATCACTTATGAAAATAGGATATGTGCTTTTCAGGATACGTACTTTGTGGCCTGCTTAAAAAATAGCACAGAATTCTCTACAGAATACACTGCTAATTAGTTATCTCATTGCAACATGTTCAACAAGTGCACAGATAGGGACTGACTAAATGGGGTGTGCACATCTGAGAAAGAACATCAATTTTTATAGAGTGGCAGAATATTTATTACAAAAGGAAGGGAGATTGCATCTAACCCACAAGTTCCTTATTTTCATAGTTTGAAACTAAATTGTTCTTAATGTTTTCTCAGAGCTGTTTTGTAAAATTAGGAAGCTGTAACAAACACATCCTTGGGACTAGTCAGCCTCAGTACTCCAATTACTTTGGGCTTCGCACCCAATTACATGGCCAAGCATTTACTCTTATTTAAAGCACTTATATGCTATTAGAATATTCAATCCAATATTCAGTTAAATAAAAGAACTCTTCTATTCCATTTGTTTTGATATTGCACTGATGCATGACTACTCTTCTGTGACTCTAAAGTCTCACAAATCTGATTGCATGGTTAGCAAACTACAATGATAAAATATGCAAAAAATTTTGTATTATCTAATCTGAAGGAGAATATATATAGTGAATGGTGCATAAAGCTAAAAGCACAAGCACTTACCGTCCTTATCACTAAGTTTATCATTACTGCAGTCATTCAGGCAGGGAAAGGTCTCACAAGAACAAATGAGTTCCCTGACAGATGGAATGGGAAGGTTGCAAGTGTTCTGCACAAACGAACACTTAAAAGGTTATCATTCCACAACTACCCTCCTTCAGTAGAGTGGCTCTTGTTATTTGATGTTCAGTCATTCTTTTTTCCCCAAGTTATCTAAATAAGATTTCTTTATTTTAACAATTTCTGCCACTGTAATTATCTCTGTGCAACTATGAAATGCAAGGAAAAACCAGGTCAGTTGCGCCTGTGAGCAACTGGAATTGAATTCAATAAAAAAAATTGCATCTAACCTGACTAACTATTAAAATATGGATGTCCTAAGCTCAAAATACAATGGCAGCACTTACTCCAGGAAGCTGGTCCGCTATGATGGTGCTCAGTGCTAACGAAACCTCTCCCTGCAGTGAAATATCACTCTAATACACTATTATTTCTTGTAAAATACAATAATATGGTTGCTTTCTTGGGTTACAAATTAATTAGTTAAAATTAAAGTTAAAATTAACTTAGCCAACTGCAGTAAATTATTAAAGAAGTAAAATTATATTTCATTTTGTTATATATAACATGTTGTTATATAGTTGTATAGAAAAAAGTGGAAACTGAACCCCTCTGCCTACATTTGTCAGTTTTATAAACTTCAGCTCATCTTTCTTAGCTCCCTCCTGATGGATGTCTTCAAACACCAGGAGTCTAATTTGTACCAGCAGCATTTACCAAAGTGGAAACTCACGTCTGCTAACAAGAAATTAGTATGTAGCTGTCAGAGCATATCATGAGTAGCTTAGATCTTTCTAAAGAGTTGGTTTTCTAATGGCAAAAGAAGAGAAAAAGGGTAAATTTGAATCCCACTGATAATCTTTTAAGAAGTCACAAAAAGCATTTCTGGTCACGTGCTTGTGGATAACAGACATGAGATTCAAGCAGCATGGAAATGTCTAATACACTAGACATACCTCTCATTGGTTTCTCCAGGAATTTTGCATGCAGGTAAGTATCTGATGTGGCACAGAAAAGCTCTCTGCTATCAGACATTCATATTTTCTTGTTTGACTTTTTTTTTTTTTCTCCTAAATAAACATTGAGTATTGAAAATGTGAGAAAGGTTTTACTCCCTGCTGAAGCTTCATTTCCTGTATCCTTCACGTAGTTCCTCAGAGCAGCAATACTGATCTTCAAAACATACACAGGATCCATCTCTAACACTTCTGTGCCATGGGAGTGCCTTGCAATACTCGGTGAGCTTTTACAGTAGCTGTCTGTCAAAGAATGACTTAACTCTTCATGGCATCTGAGGGCCCAAACTGTGGCTTCTATTCAAAGTGTCCCAGTACATCATTACTAGCACAAAGGAAGTCAAGATCTTACAAAGCTTAAGATGCAGCAGCACTCAGACTATATTAAAGCAGTTGTTCTGCATCCAGGTGGATTGTGGTGGAAGTCAGCTTTTCCTTACCTTGCTGGATAGACAGACTGCAACCCTCTACCCTGAGTACTACATGAAGCTGCAGTACCTGTATCTGAAATACGCATACTGACCTCAGTCGTGCATTGCTAAATGGCTATTTCAAATGCTTGTTATCCCAAAGGTCACATGGACAATACACCTCATTTCATTGGAAAGAATGCTCAGGAAAGAAAAGGACAGATCTCTTAAGACAAAAAATTGCTACAGTGACCTTACCCTACTGGCTTTTTTTTTTTTTTTTCCCCCAGAAACTGTATTTTCTGGCTGGCTTGTTCTGTTACATACAGAAGGGTCTTTATTGAATGATCAGCAATTCTGACAGTTTTAACAAAGTTATTGCTTCAGTGAAAGTGATGTACCCTGCTCGTGCCTGTCCCCACACAAGGTGAAGCTCTACTGGGTATTTTCAAAGCAACTCATATCAGCTGACTGTAACAATTCCAGTGGTGAAACAGGCAGCATTGATACATAAGGCAACTTCCCAGCACCATTAGAAAACAAAGCTCCAAAGCATAAAGTTTGATTAGAATCATAGACTCCTTTAGGTTGAAAAGACTCTGAAGATCATCAAGTCCAGCCACCCATCTAACATTATCAAGGCCATCACTGAACCATGTCCCTAAGCACCACGTCCACATGTCTCTTGGAATCACAGAATCATACAATATCCCAAGTTGGAAGGGACTCACAAGGACATCAAGTCCAACCCCTGGCCCCACACAGCACCACCCAAACCCAAGCCCTATGTCTGAGAGCGGTGTCCAAACGCTCCTTGAGCTCCGGCAGCTTGGGGCAGTGCCCACTGCCCTGGGGAGCCTGTCCCATGCCCACTACCTCCTGGTGCAGAACCTTTTCCTAACCCCCATCCTGACCCTCCCCTGACAGCTCCATGCCATTCCCTCAGGTCCTGTTGCTGTCCCCGGACAGCAGAGCTCAGTGCCTGCCCCTCCGCTCCCCTGTGAGGGAGCTGTAGGCCGCCACGAGGCCTCCCCTTAGCCTCCTCTGCCTGGGCTGAACAAACCAAGGGACCTCAGCTGCTCCTCATACACCTTGCCCCCTCCGGACCCTTCACCATCTTTGTAGCCCTTCTTTGGACACCCTCTAATAGCTTTATGTCCTTCTTACACTGTGGTGCCCAAACCTGCACCCAGTGGTCGAGGTGAGGGCACACCAGAGTAGAGCAGCGTGGGACACACACCACTGTATCTGAAATACCTCCAGCGATGGCCACTCCACCATTTCCCTGGGCAGCCCGTTGCAATGCCAAACTATCCTTTTCATAAAGAAAGCTTTCCTGATTTCCAATTTAATCTTCCTTTGGAGCAACTTGATGCCATTTAAGGCCAAGTCAAAAGCTTGACTCTTAAACTATACATTTCTATTAGCTGCAGAGGAAAAATTGGCATTATCTTGCAATTTGATTTTTTCTAAAAAGAGACCAGGAACAGGGGCCACTTCTCCTTATAACACCGTGGCAGGTAGCTCCTTTCTCAAGCCATTTGCTAGAATGCAATAGCACACAGTGGTCCTCTGTGACCAGGGACACAGCTTCTGGAACAAACACCAACTTCTCTGTTCTCCACAAGGAGTACAAAAAAAGCTTGCTTTCCTGGCAGGGTAATTTTTTGTTACTTAGCTAAATGGATTTTGGAGCCTCTATTCTGATGCTTAGGATTTTTGCTTTGAAAACTGAATAGGACAAAGGAAAAGCTGTCATTAGCTTTAATGGCGTTTTTATCATGGTATTTGCGAGGGCTTCAGCACTCCTCGTGTGAGAATGAGTGAGCGATACACGCCATTAGGAAGAAGAGATGAGACAGTCTCAATGCTAGATTTTGTCTATGTTCATCTGCTCCATCTGCAGAAACACGCTTACCACTAGAAGGCACAACCATGTACCATGGTTTCACATGTGCCCTGTGGTGCCACAGCACTACTCATCTTCTCTATGTGATGAGAGAAAAATACAGAGATGAGGCTGACTGTCTGGAAAGTACTCTGCAAGAAATACAACAGCAAGCAAACCTGACTTCTTGTCTGATGTTTTTCTTACATGTGGGTGGAACAGCCTTAGTTCTTCAGCAGCTCCTTAGGATAGATGCAGTTCAGACATCTGTGCCTGATTCATTCCTAATGTAAATACAAACTAACACTTGTGGCAAAGGAAAACATCTCTTATTTACATCAGTGAAATACTATGCTATTACTCACTTTGCTAACTTACTGTTTAAGCAAACAACGTTTAAGAAATCTACAAAGATAATGCATGATCAACGCTATACTGAAGTACATAAAAGTCATATGGACAAGACTACTCAGACCAGAAAATACAACAGACGTAAAAAAAGAGTTTGTTCCATAACTGGATAATTGTAATCAAAACGCCTGTTATATTTGTCCTTGCAAAGAGTGCCAATGATAGTTTCATGCTTTTTATTTAGGATATATTTATAAATACCTATAAATGATCACTGAATGATGAACAATTTTATATGATGTAGAAGGGCAGTAATTCTGTAACTTAATGATTTAAAAATCATTGCTAAATAACAGTTTTGCTTTTGAGCAAATTTGGCATGGCACAAAATATATAACATGTTTACATTTTCATAACCATGATTTTTTTAAAAGTAGTTATTACTAAAACAAAATGAAGCGCTGATGATAATAAATGAAGACAGGTATGCAAATAATCCTAGTTTCAGTAAAATCATATCCTTATACAGAATATCATAACATTTAACTGAGATGTGGAGATTGCCAGAAAAAGATCCTTACGCATTTCTTTTTGGCGAAAAAAGCAGCATGTTTACTGCTGGCTGTGTTTCTTCTGTAAAGTGTGGCCATTGGCCATTCTCAAATAAATTAAAAATGTTCCTTGATGCACTGCATGAGTCACACATGGGCACAGAACTTCACTCAGTGTTTAGGGAACTGTCCTGTTAGCAATTGGTACTACATCAGTTCAGTAATAGAGCTAGTGATTTTTTTTCAATGAGCAGTACATTTACTGAAAGAATAGAGCTTTGGGTGGTGGGGGAACCACAAATTCAGGGTAATTCAGTTCAAGCTGAATTTACAATTCTGAATGAAAAAAATGACGAGAAATATTTTCAAAATAATTCTTCCTGGCTCTTCACTTCATAATTTGAGCAAAGATTTAAAATAAAGGTTATTTTTAAAATAACATGAACTACAGTTTTTTGCATATAAAGTAAAATTGTTCAGCTTGATCCAAAATGAATTTTTTGAAATGAAATCTTTGCTTTGCTAAATATTTCCCACGCCTTCCCAGGCATAATGTGCTTGTCCTTTTGCCTTCATTTTGGTGTAACAATAAGCAAGAATTTGTTTAGTAGATCTCAAGAACCCCCTTTGTGGTAGGTGCTGCAGAAATACAAGGCAAGAAGGGATTCCCTCCCCATCTTCAGTAATGACTAAACGGTTAAACACAACAACTAAGTGGATATTTAGACTCTGAATTCAAGAAGGGTACAAAAAACAACAATCAAATTTTACAATGTGACCCACAATAAAACTACTCATTACTGACACAACGAACCCTTCATTCTTGAGGAAACATTTAAATAACATCTATTATCCATGTGAAGTCCTAAAAATCACCCCTCTGGAATTAGGTAAAAAGAACACATTTGAAGATCAGAATATAGGAGAATTCTCCATCTACTTTTACAACCATGATTTTGTACAAGTTTTTATGTCTGTGTTACAATTTTTTTGCTGTTTCCACTGAACCTATCATGAAACTATTTTTAAACACGAGAGGTCAAAACTTTACCTGTTGCAAATCTGCACTGCTTCACTTCAAAGAAATGTAGTAATGGCTTTTACTATGCTCTGAGGCATATTCTGATTTTTGCACAAGTGAATTGACTTGGTTACATTCAGTAGTCTCAATTCCCTGCAGTAGAAGTTTTAGTGTTAAAAACACTGACAAAATCTGGCTTTATAGTCAGAGAGAGGTCACTGAAGCCACAAAAACATTATCTGCAGAAAAATGCAAATGAAAATCCCATAAAAGACCATATCTATGCAAAATGAATAGCACTTACAACTTAGGAGCAAATAACATCATTGCTCCCATTATCTTTTTATCCATAATTTTCATAGGAGACCCAATAAAGTGTTATGAAGAGGCAGCTGGCATCTAAAATTCACTACAAGTCAGACAATAGTAATGTTTTTATATTGTCTACCAGTTTTTGAAGAAGGTCAGTCCGGAGACAACTTAAATTAAATCTAAATGGTAATGGCCTACAGCTGCTCACACTTAATATGTTTGGCTTCATCTAAATTATTAATGAAAACTCTGTGTAATTCTATTCATCTCAAACTTTTGATGACACTGTTCTTATTTATGCTTCCAGATAAATACTTTCACTATATCAAACTAATTGAAATTCTTGCCATCTAAGTGGGAATTCATAACCAAACAGCCAGGCTGAATTCTTCCTTTTAAGGAAATGGTACATTAATGTTTAAATGTTATTATATTGTTCATGTCAAAAGGGAAGCACTGCTTGGTATTATCGATGCCGTGTGCAAATACATTCTTCTCTGATTTGTAGCATACGGAAAACATGCAAACCAAAATGGTCATTATTCAAATGTATGCCATTCACATCCATTTTGTTGCTTTCTTTGAGAAGTGTAGCAAAATGGTGCCAGAGAGGACAACTAAAATAATAATTACACAAATACAATATACATGCAACTTCTTAAGTTACAGTTTTCACTTTCATCACCATATCTGAAAACCAACAAATAAGCAAAGAAACAACCCTGAAAAATCCTTCAGAGCACTCACATTCATGTTAAATTGTGGAAAATAACTATCCTTGTTATATTACTGTTTTTTTGTTTTTTTTTTTTTCTTACTGAAGGAGGACAACTACCACACTGTGATGAATGTGTTTCAAATGTTTGTGTTCAAACTGTCTCCATGATGTGGAATATCTCTAAAACCAACACATACACTAATGTAACAGAGGCAGTTACTTTGTAAGGCTTTTTTAAAATAGCATAGCATGAAACTCAAACTGTCAGTGCATAAATTACTGCTGCCTTGAGGCTGCAATAACTTATGCATCCTTGTATTCACCCCCACACATACCTCCCTGAAATTTCCCTTTCATAGAGAAGCTCAGAACTTCCTGGTTGTGGCAGCTGTGATAAAGTCATTGCGAGCATGCACGCTTGCCCAATGCTGTGTAGGTGAGGGAAGGAGAGAACAGTGTCACAAATGACAGAAAACCAGGAGGGGTCGGGGTTTTATTTTCAAAAGATCTCTGCAAAAAAAAAAAATGTTACTGCAATAACTATGTGTTCATATAACTCATTATTATTTGTCTACAGCCAGGCATAATTTGATTTTCCTCCTTTAATAAAATCTTGATCTAATTTGAGGTTATCATTGTCAGTTCATGGACAAAAACAACTGATCGATAATGCTAGTACTACTAAGCAATAGGCAATTCTATCTACAGAGCATACAGAGCAATTACTGACACCAGCGTAGTCAGCTCAAAGGTTTGATCTTGTTCAGTCAAACAATGTCAGAAGACTGGATTTTCTATTTTTCATCTCCCCTTTCTGCCTCATCCCATGCTTTCTTTTTTTTTTTTTTTAAATAAAGCCTTATCTTCCTAATAAAAGGTATGTTAAACTATATTAACAGAAGACTAATATTTTCTCATAACATTGTAATTTCCCCTTTTTCAAGCAGAGTAAAAAAAAAAAAAAAAGGCCACTAAGAAATAAGATTGCAGCAAATAGCATTCTTTGATCTAGAAACACATTTACAATAACTTTAGTCTTAGGAGCAGATCGTGACACAATCCAGTCTAGACTATGATGATATTATGCGTATATAATGCTGGCAAAATAATTAAACTCCACTGAAAGGATTTCATACTGCAATTCTGACTTAAACTCACCAAATTAAATTCTTCATGAATTAGTGCACCCAGATTGACATCGATGGAGTATATGACTTTGACACTTCATAAGGATGAGTGATAATTATGGATTCTTCCACATATTTTAGATTGCTCAGCAGGATGTAATGGCAATTGAAAATTACATCTGATAGAGGAAATATATTGTTTATATCATAACTTTATCCAACACTTTAGTGTATTTGATGTATTCACCCATTAGAACCACCCATACTTGGGTAAGAACTACAGCACTCATACTGAATTGAAGGCACCCAAGAGCTTTAATAAATGCTTTCCCATATTTATTCTGAGACTACATCATTATTTCTAAATCACCGAGGGGATCACAGCAGAAATTTACAATGCTATGTATAGCCTTTGCAACAAAGCTGGCAATAATATGGCTTTAGAGTGATCACCACGAACTACCTTCCTAAAAAAAGACACCTAAAACTGGCTTCAGTATTTACTGTATATATTTTATGGCCTCAGGGTGTTTAAAATATTCTAAAGTACCCTGAGAAAATCTTTAATAAACACTCTCGTGTGTTTACGAAGACTCTTCTCTGGAAGAGTCTTAACTATAGCTGTGTGATCTAGTCTGCTTATGAACAGACCAGAGCCACTGTCTTTGAGACTGCTTCATATACCATGCCATGAAGAGATCATGAAAGGAATAGAAAGACTTTTCACTGGTCAGTGGCCATTTCATTAGACTAAGCCAGAATAGATGGAAGTGGCGTTTACTTTACAAAGGTGAAAGAAGCCTCAGTTAAATGCTTGTGAGACATAAGTGCTGGTAAAACAAAACAAAACAAACAAAAAACCCCACACCCAAACAAAGCAATTTGGATCTTTGTCCTAGGGTTCAGTGCAGCGTATGGAGTGTTCACGCTCCTTTACAAACCCATCCTCAAGTACAGCTGAGTACATTACCAAAATCTGTTTTATCAAAAATGAATTATTGCTCTCCTGAATATGAATAGTGAAGACATAAATTATATCTTCATAAGCAACAGAAGAAACGCTATAAAATATTAGCACTTTATGCAAATAACGGCAGTCCTCATATATCTGGTATGTGTACGGCCTCAGCAATTCACTGCATAGCATTATTATCAGCATTGACAGAAATATTCCCAAAGCAAACAACACCTTAGGAGCTCGGAAGAAACCTCATCAGCCAGTGCTTGGTATCTGCTAACCTTTTCAGCCTGATGCTGTTTTATCATAACAGCACGGAACCGCGATGCTCGACGCTTACCAGACATCCACTGTCCCGGCATGGATCACTGCCCTGGGGCAGGGAACAGAAGTGGAGCTGCGTTTCCAGTTGCCACAGTTCTGGCTTACAACATCCTTCAGTTTCAGACATGATGTTTTGGCCCATACTGGTCGCTGAACGACCACCACCCTGGCAGAAACACCTCATCCTCCTTAGACTCAATCCCACGCACCTGGAGGGTGCATGGATGGACTGCTCGCGCAAACCCAGATTTCGCAGCACACCGAGTTTGCATAGCAGGGCCTGAGGAACCAGGCCTTAAAAACAGGAGAACCACCAGCAATAAAGGGCGTACTTTGCTGTTGTAAGAGATGACAACTCTGCGTTTAATCACTTCAATAAATTGAAGAGAAGCTCTGACTGAATGCTGCTATGCTCTGCAAATCACTGGCTGGTGATCGGTTTCTTTGGGCTGTTAGCAACCAAGGTAAGTCAGAAATATTTTTAAGTGCAAAGCAACAGGCCGTGAAGACGATGAGCTCAGGATCAGGTGAAATAAAACTTTAGGTCACCTTTCTCTCCCAGTGATTCTTCCCTGCATCATGAATCAAAGTAAAAGAGCAGGCCAGCAAAAGCTTTGTATCTGAGCTGAAGAAATGAGTAATCACTTGTTACGGGGTATAAAATTCATGTCAGGAACTTTTCACATATTTTCTTTAGAGATTAATACTTAAACATTCTATGGAGATATTCTTCATTCCACTGTACTACAGTAGTACACAGTTTTAAATAACTTCTGGAATGCAGCTGTCAAGCTGTGAACTGCAAGAAGGAGGGTTTAAAAAAAAAAAAAAAAAAAAAGGAAAAGGAAAAGGTGTGATATCAAATATCTTATGAGAAACCAGAGAAGAATCTCCTTGAGAGAAACATCCTTTAAAAAATCCTTAACCTAATTACAATATGAGGTCATTTCACCTGCTGGATGAGTGGGTTTATCATAAATGCATTCACATCTATTTCTTTTCCTACAAAGCATCTGAGTCATCTTTATGCTTACTGCTTACAGCTGATATTTTCTGGGAAGAAAAAAGCATATGGTCAGATTAGTTCGGTCAATTGTGAAGCCTGGAAGAATAAACTACATCTAAAGGGGCCAAATACTGCAGGCATATAGATCAAATATAGATGGGGGAAGGTATTGAAGCTGTAACTGATGGGTCTTCCATGCAAATCCCATGGCTAAAATTTAAGGAAATATGAATGTTGTGTAGGAACACAAAAAACAGTTTTTCATTAGTAACCTGGCCATTGGCTTCCAGTCTGTCATTCTGCATATCTCTTAAGTCATAGCTCAGTGTGTTTTGTACCCAACCACAGATGTAAGCAGATGAAGATCAGGTTGTTAACATGATCAGGGCCTCAAAGCTTCCATCTGAAAAACAGGATCAAAACCGTTTGTTTGCTCTGTAGAGATGCCACTAATCTTTATATGTTGTTGCTGGACACCATTAAATGACGTCCAATAACAACACCACATGAGTGTGAAGTCTCTTGTAGCTTATGTAGGGAGTCTGTTCCCTCACTCTGAACAAGAAACAATCATTGTTCCACAAAATACCATGGGCCACCAGTAATATCTCTCACTCTCGTTAAAAATAAACTGGTTCTAGGTGAAAAAAGATACATAGGAAGAGTAAACATAGAGTCAAGATCCAATGAAGAATCATAAAATACATACATTTGTAAGAACACAAAAATACTAAATACTGCCATCGCAACTGCATTAAGATATAGGATGTCAAAATCGTCCTCCTCTGGAAAACATGTGATAGCCAGAGCAGGTAACTCCACTGAAATGTGAATTAAAGTTCACACAGTAATGCAACATTACACATCCCTCTCTTTTTGATTCATACTGCTTCATCTTGAGTTCATCGCTAAATACCGCTGCTTTCTTCAGTCCCACTCAAAGCACCAACTCCTTTACACAGACTCAAGTCAACAAGACAGTTCACTTCCATGAACAGAATCAGCAGAAGTCCTCAGGGAAAGCTAGGTTGCCTTGCTCCGTGCATCTATACGCCAAAATCAGCAAAGGCTCCCAGTTTTAGAAGCAGTGTTGTACTTATCAGTACAAAATAAATTCAAAGTAGCTCTAACTGAGCTACTAGACCTGTTGGATGAGTTTGATATAAGTGTACTTACAACCCTTTGCACGTGGGCGTGCTTTTTCATATCCTTCCTTTCTAGTCTAAAAAGTCCCGCCACCTCCCTGAGATGAACAAATTCTACCTTGTCTTGCCTGGTTCCAAGCAAAGCCTTCCTCACCTCTAAAACTTGGCTTTGTATCAAGTCCTTGCCCTTGTCTCACAGCAAAAGGGCCAACAACCCCTCTCTTTGCAGCCCTTCCCTGATCCACCTACACATGGAACTGTCTTGAATTTTACCTTTGTTTCAAGAAATCTGAAAATGTGAGATTCTGACCATTTAAGCCTTGCTGATACACACAAAATCAACTGAGAACAGAAGCTCCTGCTACTGTAATTGCTGGTAAATATGATACAAAAATTAAATGTGTTATGGCTATACCAAGACTTAAAACATGCATAGCCATGAAAAGCTAAACATTTAAATGCATGCATTTAAACAAGTAATTTTATAAATGCAAAAACTTGTGAACTTCATCTCTATGGCATGAGCAACATGCAGCCAGTTCTCCTGTTTTCCATGTAGGACATTCAGGCTTCGGCTCACACCTCTGAGTGTACCAGTCGCTTTCACTACGGCTACTCGAGTAACAGACATCCAGCTTCAAGATTCCAGAAATTGCTTATCCAAGACTTTCCCAGCTCATAGCCTGTATCTCTGAGTGCTCTGACTCATTTTTACAAGCTGATTTCACACAATTTGAGGTCAGATTCTGATGCTCTTGGCCACAATGGGATTCACACTCAGTGTGAGTGAGGCTACCATAAACATCCTATCCCAACACCGCTGTGTGTGGATGGGAGAAGGAATGGTACCACATCCTCACTGCACGAGCAGCATCAGGGCTCTGTTACACCATGCTCTTGCTCTGCTGCCATTCTTCATGGATGTGCTGACACACTCCTTACTCTCAGGGGCTCCACGAAACAAGACACGGTTGTTGCACATGTGCACGTACTCTACTTGTTGTTGGAAAGTACTGCTGACAGTAGTGCATGTTCCAGCAGCTTCAAGGGATGCTCAGGCATTTTGCCTGGACATCTCAACACCAAACTGAACCCACTGTGTACACATCAAACTTGTAAAATGGCACAAAGCTTCAGTACAGAATACCAGGAGGAACTCTGTCTCTAGCTACATCTTAGTCTTGCCAACACAATACAGCTCACGCTGGATGACTTTCAAAGTTGATTCACTCCTTTAGTTCATAAGCTACAAAAATGGTTTAAGTGATTACCAGGGGTAAGCTAAACAAATACCAGCTAATGGGAAAGATCAGGAGAAAAATGCTTAAGGCTCAGTCCACTGATAAAACAGCCAGCATCCATTCTCCCACACAGGGTCTCAATGGTTGTTTGGGGAAGGATCAGTAAAATAGCTTTCTTCTGTATCTCTGTACCACAGAGACCAAAATAAAGGGAGTCTGTATGACGCTTTACAGGTTTCAGAGGAAATAAATGGAGGGTGATTATCAAAAGCTAGATTTAACTGTTCAGGCCCAGATTATTCCCCAACGCATTAGGCAGTAAAGTCGATCAGTAAAGCAGCCCTGGAATATTTCAGTTAGGATTCTGGCATGTTTCCTGAGCAGTGCCTTAGTTCATACATTATACTGCTGAAAGCAAAGCAATGTGCCCTAAATAAGAATGTCAAAATTTGCCTCTTTGTCAGGGTAAATTACTTATATTTCATACAAACATTGCTAAGCTGTATCTATGACTTCCCATTCAATATAAATACAAGTTCTAGGCATTATGAGATGGTAAAATCACTCATTCTTAAAAGGCTGATAGTGAAAGAAACAGAGCATTTTCTTATTGCACATAACTATACAGATTTTGATTGTTTTTGAAATCTAAATAGTGGATTTCCTACCGTAAAGGCCCTTACACTGTGTGTGATCTCTGTTGTACCAGAGCTTGAAACCTTGAACAGACATCACGTCCTGTCAAGGAGAGCCATGCAAAACACGCAGCATTTTGTGGCCATGCTGCAAGTTGCCTTTCGCTGAGGTCATGACTTAGAAGGAAATTTCTGCATGGCAGTCCCTGGACCACACAACTTTCCACATGCATAGATTCTGTGACATCTGTTCCTGTGACATAGGGGCTGAGTCTTGGTTCTGGAGATCTTGCCAAGATTTTATTCCCTGTTGTGCACCTCCCAGTGCAGAAAGAAGTGGGGAGGGAGAACACAGAAGCTCATCTACATAGCTATCTTACTGCTAGCTACTGATACTGCCGACATGTCATGCACATGATCCTGGGCTGCTGTCCAAAAACCTCCAGCAAAAGAACCAGAAAGCTCAAAAGAATCAGGGTTTGCAGTAACTCTTGCCCATTTTGACTCTCTGGGTGTTTTATAGGCTTCCAAACATGCTTTCTATGTTCCATTATTCTTTGCCATGGACTAGTATTCAGAGATAATGTCAAGATTTAAAATCCTTCCACATTTCTGAAAGTGCAAGCAAAATACACTGTATCAACTTGACAGGTGCATCTGGGAAGAATGGAAGAGGTGTACGTGTAGTTACAAACAACAATTACCATTTTAAAAATGAAAGGTCCCACGTTTAATTCTGAGAAAACTATGTGCGTCAGCTTTAAATCCCTTTTCTTTCATGCAATGAAGTCAGAACATTTCTGCAGCTAGTGGAATAACTGCCCTACTCTGAAGAATAAACATGTTAATGAACAGCTCAGCTATTGATTCTTTTGACATTTGACTGTTCAGCAGGTGCTGAATTTAGGTTTTGCTAATGCTGGGGTAGCTGCTACCACCATTTTCTCTTTTCTCCCTTCATTGATGAATGATCTTTAGAACTGAAGATAAAAGCTCCAGACATGCAGAAAGACAACACCGAATTCAACAAACCAGCTATGTGCTAAGAGGACTTCTTTTGCATCTGTCTCCTTAATCTGTTCTGTGATTAAAACCGGGAGTAGGGATTAAATTTTTCATTGCTGTTTCCTGTAGAGACTCAGTCCACACAGAAAAGTTGTACATGTACCTGACATTCCCAAATCCCTGAGAATTCACCAGGTATTAAAGCAGAGTCTTGCT
>VXAV01001811.1:86556-121945 GCA_013399715.1 Alectura lathami
TTTTTTGGCTCTTTACCTAGTGTTTCTTTACGCAACAGGGTACCAGACGGTTTCGCGGAGAAGAGGAATGGGACAGGTCTTATTTTCTGGAGCTGAACTTCCAGCCTTTCTGCATACCTATCTATCAGTTATGCTCAGGTTGCATTTTTGTGTTTGTGTGGCAGTAAGGATTAAAGATGTAATTGCTTTTAGAAATGAAAGCAGGTATTTTGAAATCTTAGCCACATAACTTAGGGCTTTAGACACACACTAATGTACCTCCGTTTTCACTTAGTCAATGTTAACTACTTAAATATTTATTAGCCAATGATAACTCTATTTACCATTTTTCCCCTCAATTTTCAATATCCTTAGACATTTACTGACAGACTGAATGAAAAACAAACGACAGAATTCCAGACTTAGAGAGCTATTTGGTTACAATGCCATAAAACCTGTGATCTATGTGCACCTCTGTCTGGACTGAGGTCCCTCTCTGTAAGTCGGCATTATACAAACATAAAGAAAGTCCTTTTACAGCCCTACAAGGATGATGTTTTAAGGTGACTGATCTGAAGTGATCTGAAGAAGAGGAAGAAGATGCACATAGCAAAGACCTCTTGGTGTGATTTTGTTTAAGTGCTTTGCATGACAGAAATCAGTGTCTTTGTGCACAGGAGATACCATAAATCAAAATAACTTAGGACAAAGCGTCTGTGTTGTACTGACAGATGGGGAGCGAACAATCTGCACAAAACAGTGTTTCTCAGAGAAAAATAAATTGAAACGTTAGTTAAGAAACATTCTGGAAATTTAAATAAACAAAAGCTTCAGAATTGTAATCTAACATACCATTTTTATAATTAAACAAAGAGAAGAGCATCACTCTCTCACAAAACCTGAAAATGACTCTGAAGGCCACAGGCCTACCTCTGCACACATTCATACTGGTGTTACTCCAGACCACTGGCTTCAGTGGAATCATGCCTGGATTACAGTGACACAAATCAAGGGGAGAAACAGACCTGAAGACTGGAAATAAATTTGAGGGTTTTCATGAAATATAATCCTCAGCATGAGATGCAAAAGGTGACATTCGTGACAAGTGATACCCAAATTCTTAATGGCTTTCTGTGTGCAACCTCATCCCATTTCATCCTGACATAATCTTAATTAGTCTTAGTTCTACCGCAGAGAAGCCTACTGAGGCAGTTAGCACCATATAATTAATCAGATACTTTGCACGCACCACAGCAACCAACAGTGTCAACTTACTGATTTGAGTTAATACAGACAGCAACCCTGCCTTTCCCTTTCACATGAACTAAAGCATGCACCATGGAATAAACATAAGACTTCTTCTTCTAAGCACTGCCTAAAGTCCTTTCTTCCCTTAACAGCTATTTCCTAATGCATCATTACTCTCTGCAAAGTACAATTTATTTTTTTCTGCTGGTACAGGAAAACACACAATTTGATATTTCTCTTAAATTTCAGTTTCTTCACAGAAGAATAAGTCCAGCAGCTGAAATAAGCAAAAAGACATAAATCTTGCTTCTGGAATTCATAAAACTCGCACTTCATTTTTATTTCTGTGTGATTTAGAAGTAAAGTTCCTGTTTTTAAGAAACCAAATTTTGCACCTGCACATAAACATGCATTTGAAAGCACTATCTGCAACATTCAATCACCTCATAGCAACAGAAAATAAAGTACTTACATGCAATGAACATATACAATGCATACATGTAACTCATTGGATTGAAAGCTTCACCACCTATCTAAGTAATTGTAGATCTTTGTTCTATTGTTTGAGATTTATCTTTTGTCTTCACTGCAGGAGCCAAATGTCACAGTATTGTGCCTACTGTCACTGAGGGGGAAACCGTATGATTATACTGTTTGATTTCAAAGCAGACAAAATACATTGCTTAAGGAAAACAATTTTATAAAGAAGCAGATTCTTCATTCTCTTAAGCTTAAACTGAAATAGTTCAATAAGAGGTATAAAACCACAAGAAGGCTTATTCAGTTTTTGTATGGCATCTGTAATACGCTGTGGTATTTATTAATAGTAAATGCAATGTTTAATAATACATGGCAGTGTTTTGTTTGAGCAGAACATTGTAAAACTACTTGCAAGAACAATTTACTCCATAACTAACATTCAATGTAAGAGCAGCCTAATGTTTGGCAGTTTCTCAGATTCTCAGAACAAACCAGTGAGATGGTAATCTTCCTAAAAGGTAGTATTTAAATGACAGTTTATTTCAGGAATTGACAGTGAACTTCTTACCACCTTCTCTCTACAGTGATTGTGCCCCAGAGCAGTTAAGTATCTACGCAAGAATTATTAAAAATTGTAATAGCCCTGGTGTTTTCACTTCTAGTGCTATCTCAGCATAGGGACATGTACAGTCTTATTTGCTATCTGATGCAAGGAGTTATCCACCATTACTGTGGAAGTTCTCGGGATTTTTTTTGTACATGAAGGCCTATCACAAGAGATTAGGCAGGCTACTGGAATTACTAAATGTTTCAGGTGCTGTCGTCCATGATTACTGCTTGTCAAACAAAGGAACATAATGTCTACTTCTCAGTATCTAATGCCCTGCTGCCTCCTATATGAATTTCTTTATTTTCTTTTAATGCTGGAAATATACAGTAATTGCAGTTCTGATGAAAATGCTTCCAGATTTGCTCTATAACCTAAATAAACCAATAGTACCAGAACATAACTAATTCCTCATTTTTGTTCCTATTTTAGCAGAAGGCAAATATCAAACAACAGCAGTGAGCATTTATGTAAAAGAAGAAAAGATGTGGTGAGTGTATCTCAAAACACACACACCAGAAACAGCTCAAAGCACATCATCGAGCTATGTATATGCACTGAGGCCTCTTCCACCCCAAAGAGGCTGGTGTCCTTTACCTTCTAACCCTGAGCTACATTTATAATCCTATTGTCAGCTATGCTGTTATCTAATTTCATTCCCTACTCTGGTAGACCTAGTCCAAATGTCTGACATAACATACAGCCAGCATAACATGCATGCTAGTCACAGTAGGCTCACAATGTGATTTTAGTTAGTAATTGTAAGATTTTGAGTAGGGTGTGAATGGAAAGCAAAGACAATGGGCAGAAAACAACAGAGGTTAAGCCAGATTCCTAGGGGTAATTTCACCAGCAAGATCTGTGATTTAAACACTAATGGCACTCTTAGCTTTCCTCCCCAACCTTTCCTACCTGACCTCAACGTGAGTAATACTTAGTATCTCCAGATCACTCAAAAAATGCTGAACTCCTGGCATTCAGCGACTATCAGTCCAACAATCACTTCCAATATACAGCATGAGCTTAGTTGGACAATACTATTAATCTTCAGTGTAAAAAGCAAGGCCACTGAAGACTTGATCTCTACCAATACGTAACAGCTCAGAGTATGAGAACTTTGTTATGGGAATTGAGAATGGAATCAGAGATTCTTTGGCTCTACCCAGACTCCTCTGAAGGTCTTGGATTTTTTAATCATAAAACTGGTAAGCAGGGCAGCAACACTTCTACCTGATGCAAAAACTTCTACACAGGTAAAATCTGTAACTAAGCAATTCAGTATATTAAGAGAAGCTGGCAACAACTGTTTCACAGAAATATGCAAGAGTTCTCACAGAACATGACTTCTGCTGCTTAGATCTCCCTTTGACAGGATCTACTACCTTTGGTGCTGCAATTAGTCAGCAAATGGTTTAAGCATGGATACATTTTGTAAAATGTCTCTCTGGTCACTCTTGTCATGTATCTAAATTCATCTCTGAGTATCCATGTGACATATCTAGAGCATCTTTTCTCCAGCAGAGCCCTAAAGCATATTATGCATTATATTCTTAGACTGTTATTGATGCCTGGACATTTCCAGAGTGCATCTTAGCATGGACTGTCTTTGTCCAGTGACAGGAGAAATGCACATTTATGTAAAGCAGTGAGGGATCTGCAATGTCACACACAGCAGAAAGTCTTGCTTAACAGCCTTCTTTGTACTGCTGACTTTATTTATTTTGCAAGGACTCAGAAACCCTGGCAAGTGTTGAGACTGCAGTTGCACGGAAACCAGGCCTTCCAATGTTGACACTCCTAATGCTACTCTCCAGACAATGTCTTTACAAATGACAAGTAAAATGAAGATGCCTTCTTTCCACCTATCTCTCCATTTTAATTCCTTCAGAATAAACTGGTTTTCTAGGACAACCAGAATTTGCTGCCTGCAACGAGAAGCAACGTGGGATGAGCTGCACATACTGACTCTGGTAATACTTGTGGCAAGTTACAAAATAGGAAAGTCACATAAAACAAGGGTGCTTACCCCGTTCTGTGTCATAGAGGTATACAAACTTTTCCCACTTGTAATAGGTCAAGAGACTCAAGATGGCTCCTTTTAATGCTGGCCGCATCTGGATGACAAACTGCACATCTGCATCTGTAGGGAAGCTGGGTGTGATGAAGGATGTGTGAAGGGCTCCACAAAATGATGTCAGTGTGTTCATTGACATCTGGTCATAGAATCCAAAGATGGCATAAACTCCTCGGGAAAACTGTGAACAGACTAATAAAGACAAACAGGGGCGTTACAATTGGAAATATAAGGAATGCAAAAAAATTTTAAAAGTACATTTGAAGTAAGCCCTCTAAGCAATCCTGAAATTGTTTTGTATGATGCAGTACATCAAATGAATTCATGAGATACTATACACTGATTTCGGAGCAGCTGACAGAGAGAGACTGCATCAGGGATGGCGCAGGAGCCTCACAGGCGGAGCACAGGGCTCCGTCCATAGGAAGGACTGTGATCGTGAGACAAAGTACGCAACAGCACAGCAGCACTTCTACATCAAAACATTTCTGGGCTGAGATGAGCAAGTCCCATTGTAATGAACAATAAGTTTCCAAGAAAAATGGCCACTCAACATCAACAATTCCTCTTGTCAAGAGTTGGATTTAACAAAAATTTTCAACAAGCCCCATTAACAATTGTTGCCAAATGCTGCATATTTAACTTTCCAAAAAGCAAGGAGAAGTAATTACTGGTTAAGAAGACACAAATTCTGCAAAGACATATTCAGCATCATTACCTCTGCAGACACCATCATGAAACATTTCCTACCATAAATGCTATTCAGAATCACCAAAGCCTGCTAAAGTAATTTTAAAAAGGATTCTTCACCATTTTAGTTCATTAGCATAATGGAGAACACCTGAAATAGGCATTCAGGTGTGAAAATTCCATTTTCTTCCTGCAGGTGCAGATGCAAAAATAGTAATGCTATTAAGGAATTTATCTAAGTGTTTAAGGCACTATTACAGGACCTGACCAGAAGTGGATACCAGCAGCAAATAACAGCTGGTGTAGATAGAAAAGAGATGTACGTGGGGCACATAGAGGGAATAAGAAGTACTGATATCCTATAGAAGTTTGCAGAAGTTCTCAACCACAGTGAAGATATAAAAGAAGTTATAATACAGCAAGAATTCATTCCCAGGGGTATGACTGAGGAATTAAACACATGGTTTCAAAAGGCATTTTGTTAAACCATATACCAGCAGGATATGAAATAGAAAAGATACCATAAAAATTATCTGCTGAAGTAACAAATAAAAGGCAGTAACTTGCAGGTGAAAAAAAAAGGGAAAAATAAAGACTACACTGGAAAGTCTGGCAGTCTCCAAATCATTTCAGTGGCATATAAACCTATAATCCCTACAGAACAATCACTGAAGTGGGGCTAGCAGGAGCTGGGTGTCCTCACATACACTGAATCAGTATCTTACAGATCAGGCTTCTTTTACATATTTATTAATGGCCCAGTTTACCAGTTTTATACAGCTTATACACCTTTTATACCTTATAGCTTATACATCTTTTATATACCTTATACATCAGGAGGAAGACAGTGTATTCCAGGAAATATCCCTTCTTGCAATGCAAACACAATGTATTTCCAAATGCCTCCTGATGCTAAATGCCCAGGGTATTTCAAGTGATCCTAGATTCACCTGCTATTTTCTATCAGCTGTAAGGCTCAGGAATACTTCTGAACTGTATGAAATCTCCAGTGAAATCTCTCAGAGTTATAGGAACCTGAGAAATGATTCAGTGGGTGCTCAGAACGCCTGCCATGATATCTAAGTTCATAATGACAATGAAGAATACAGATTAGATCTTATTAGGGCCTCTAGGTCCTACACCCCATAGAGTCAGTGGAGAGAAGCAGTGCAATCCTAAAGGTGGGTGACCAGCAGCAGGTGGCCCCAGCGTGGACCACTTCCTCTGCACCACGCTGCGAACCAGCTGAGAACCGGTCTGCCCTGTGCTGTCCAAGATCTGGCACCTGTGTCTGACATTGGCACGGTGGCCAGAGGTTTGAAAACAGTTTGAAATCTTTGTCTCTTGGATGCAATTGTCTTGCACGAGTATTTTAGAACACTGAATTAATGTATATCTGCTATGACAGCAGCTTGTGCTCATGTAAGCAAAGTGCCCATTCTCAATAGGTGAGTAAGCTGACACTGAAATCAGGCTGTGAACAGCCTGACCATAAGCAGGACCTCCTCCAGGCAACATCCAACAGCCAGGGTGCAGCTACTGCTGGCAGGGGGCATCCCAAGTGCAGGTCAGAGCTTCTGAGCTGGCCTTTCAGATACCTGCAACTACTTTTTCCTAAAGAATTCTGGAGGATCACCAACAAAAACTTCTAATAAGTGCATTGCCCTGCCCAGGCCTATTTCCTGATTCAGTTTTTTGTTCACTGCAGATCTTTAAAATTTAACACTTTTATAGGCTATCTGTGGACTGGCTTTTAATATCTTCATCTCTTAAGCTCCTCTGCTTCTTTTATAGCTTATTCTTCTCGACTATCTATTCTGCAGACACTGTAGGGTGCCAATTCAATTTTATTGGCCCATTTAAAAGCCAAATAAACCTTTGTTTTTATAAGGGGAAGATAAAAGACCTATTATCTTGGTCCTCAATGTTCATTTGCATTTTTGAGCTTACAATGTTGTTATGATTTTGTAGCGTTGGGTCTTTTGTTTATTCTGTGGCCTAATCTCCTGTGTGATAAGATGAACCTACTGAAAACATCCATGAAGCTGTGGCCACCTCTGCTTTCCAAAAACCAAACACATCATTACACCAATCTTAACTACATCATTAGTCTAACATCACAGATCCACATGCAAACTAATAATTATATAAAAAGGTAACTAAGCCTTAGCTTTAAGTTCTTTATACAAACTACTTTCCATTGAGGATCAGAACAATCCTCATGTTAGAGTAAGAATTTTGGTATTTTTCCTTAATTAACCACAGTTAATTTATATTTGGTTTTCCCTATTTGAAAAATACACATGGTCAAACACATACTTCGGCTTTTGGAGAACTGATTTGGATGAATCCTGATGAAAACTCATTCCTCAAAGAAGTTCAATTTTTTTTTTTTTTGATGAGATACATCTTTAAGATACTGCTCTTAATTACACTCATTGCTCAAACACTGGTGATGCACACCCATTTGCAAGGACAGCACACAACCAAACTGCTTTACCACCTGATCTGAAACACTGTAACCTCCACAAGCAAGGGACAGAGGTCCTGAGTTGCTCTTCTCCACTTCTCCGGTGGTGGACTACAATAAGCCGTTTGGCATCAGGTGCAAGACAAACACAGCTTTATTAATGGAGACTTAACTCTGGGGCTTGTTCTCAGAGTAAGCTGGCTACCACATGCCATCATTTTCAGAAAAGGCAGAAGCCTGGGAATTCCCAAACATGTCAAGAGAAGAGAAGGAACTTTCGGGTCATGAGACTGAGTTGTTTTCTGCCAAAGAAAGAAAACACTCAGAGCAAGAGTGATCACAGTGGCAAATAGATTTGTTAAAATTGTAATAATTAAAAAAAAAAAAAAAAAGACAAAACCATAAGAAAACACATACAACAAAACACATACACACATACACAACACCAACAATAAAAACCACAAACCAAACTAAACCCAAATAAATAAAATCTTTGCTTCTCAACTGAACAGAGCTGAGCCATGCTAGACACCACTGTGACTGGGTGAACCTGACTTCTGTTGCCTTACCAGCAGCTCCACCCTTCCTCCGGTCACATCAGACCCACCACAGAAACTTGCCAAGATTAACCAGATGTCATTTTTTTTTCACTATGACCCCAGGAAAGCTCCAGGACATAATCTCAAAAGATGCCCCATTTCACACAAGTTATTAGATGTTTTGTGTCTTTTTTAAAATTTATTTTTTGCTTTCTAGCTGTATTTAGCTCTTCTACTTTTTAGTGACTGTGAGTATTCCTGACACAGCAAGGTTGTACAGGCTCTGACATCTCTACTATCTATTGCCTGGAAGCTAAAGTCAAATCTTCTCTGACACCTGTTTTTAAGTCCAATTCTCACTATGAACAACTGAAATGTTACTAGGAACACTTACAAGCCAGTTTGCATTTTGCTTGTTTAAAGAAAAGACGAATAAAACCAACACAAGAAATATGCCAATGGGTGGATCTTAATGCGCTGTTCCACTAGATATTGCCATCGATGCCCCCCAGCGCAGCACACAGAGCCCTCCTGTCCAGGGGAGCAGCAGCCTGCAGGCTCTGGAGCCAAGGGCTGGGGGTTACCGCACCTCAGCCGTTATTTCCTCTTCATTACTGTTCATATGGACAAGTCCTTTCCACTTTGTTCACATGAGTATCTTGTAAAATGGGTCTGACAAAATAAACCCATATCAGAGGGGTAATGTAAGGTCTGTTCTATTGATAATTATACTCTTTGCTGGGCTGAAACTCTCTGCAGGAGGACAATGACAACTGACATTACTGTATGTTGCTCATACCAGTTCCTCAGTTTTGTGTTCTGCATTTCCCTCAGCTGTGAAATAATTTTATTCTCTCCACTTTCCTCTGCCAGTTGTCTTGGATTCTACACGATTCTCACTTCCAATGGACTAAGGGGACTCCTTTTAATGGAATAACATACAACAGATTGCAGAGTACTTGCTATTTTCTATTTAAAGTCTCCATCCTATGATTTCCTTGCTGTAACAATACTGGGGTTATCATTAACTCCACTTCATACAGTAAGTATACAGGCTCTTAGAGACTGACAATGCCTCTGCTTCTCTCTTTCCCTTTCATTTCAATACACAGAATGAACAGGCACCCTCTCTCTACTTGGAGCCCTGAGGAGATGAGCACAGCAGTGCCCATGAATGCGGAAGGAGCTGCTTTGGGGATGCTCCAGGCAATCTGACTTGAGTGCTTCCTTTAAAGACAAACTCACTGTATTTAAAATGAAAATTAAAGTGAAATGCAATTATCTATTACTAATAAAACTAGTTTCACATTTAAATTCGAAAGACACTGAATTCTATAAAAAAGAAATATTCCACTGCGTTGTTTAAAATTCAGCTGAAAAAAAAAGAACCATTTCTGAGACAGTTAATAGTGAACATTCACAGAGGTGGGGGTGAACCAAGGAAGTTACAGCTTGAAATTGGATCCAAATCCTCCTGAGATTTTGGCCATAACATCACTTCTCATCATACTTAATAAAAGACATTCTTTTACAAATATAAAAAATCCCCCCAAACCAAAAAGAAACTTCACAGCAGAAAGTAAAACAAAAGAGTGATTTATTATTGTTATTTCATTTATGGTATCAAACAGTTTTCTCAGTGATATAACTCAGGTGTGTTTTATCTAGTTCTTTTCAGAAAACACTGTTCGCTGTGTCCTATCTAGTGCCTGCTTCATATATAGACACTTCCTTCAGCTTGCACTTCTGGTCAGAAGAGCCAATAAGATAGATACAGCATGTCCAGGCACTGAGGGTAGAGAAGGACTTATTACTAAATTACAAATGAAAAGCATAAGGGTTAAGCAATCCATATTTTACAAGCCCTTTACTGGAAAGTAATCCAAAATGAATGTCCAGCTCCAAGCATCCCCAGACACTCTCTGGTCAAGATCCCACTCAAGATCACTTTTGTCACTATATCACAACTCCATTACACACTACTAAATGACAGTCTTTATTTATTATCCCCCTTTCAGAATCACTTTGATTACAATCACAGCCCCTGGGTGCTGGGTGCTGTACAAATACATTAGTACACTTTGATTTCTTCTGTATGCCCAATTATTTATGACCTACATGACTCCACTCATTAAATTTTATGCATTTTGGCCTTTATATATCCTACTATAGTCAAATAAAACCCTAACAATGTACATTTGCTGCTTGCTGGATCTCCTCTTCACACTGATTGAAACATTCGTATGAATTTTATGAGCATATGAAAAATGCCAGCTTGCAACAATAAAAATAGGCCACTTAGGCCATGGCGGTGTTAGTAGGAATGCTAACAGTGCCGCATCGCATGCACACCATGATGCCAAGAGGTGCCAGCTGAGATGTGCAGTGACTGCTCTTAAGGAAGAAGTCAGATGAGGTCACAAGAGAAAGGCTGATGGAAGACACAGCTTCAGAAAGCACTCAGGGGCAAGTTCATCCACATCTCAGAGACTTGCCCATAGTGTAATTTTACTTAAATATAAGTAAACCTAGACCCCTCTGCCCAAAACCTGCCAATTTAACATATATTAAAATGAAAGCTTCTGTAATTAAAAAAATAGCTAACATATTTTAAATGTCAGTAACACAGGCATCCTTGAGCACCAAGCTGTAAGCTGGACAGAAAGGCTAAACACCGCCTAGACTGCCCGGAGAAGGATGTGCTTAGCTCTCTGAACAGTTGTTCCATTCAGAGAATATACACAGGTGACCTGAGTGACTTGGAGCACGCAATGGAACTGTTGCTACTCTTACCTATCCCCTCACTGATCAGTTCCCAAGCTGCTTCCAAAGCTCAGATTGTGAAGAGACTGAGCCGTTATGCTGTCTCTGTTTTCAGGTTTCTGGCCACAAATTCAAGCACAAAATGATTATTTTGCCCTGTGGATTTACCAAATTATCATAAATGTTTCACTTTTCTTTAAAGAAAAAAGGAATCGTGATATTCACAGTCTCCATATTTACAACATATTTCTGATGGAGGAAGAAACCCAGGAGTCAACCCACCCAGTGTCCAGGAAAAGTGTCAGCCCCTTATCAATAAGACCTAATTTCAAAAACATTTTCTTTAAATAGGATCACTACTATACATTGATCTTTTAAAACTCCCAGGATCCAGAGTGCTACAAGAACACTTCTTTTGAGAGACTATTAAACAGATTATCACGGCTCGGTCTGAAGGATAATCTATTAGAGTTTGAGGGAACCAGAATAGGTGGTTTAAAGCTTAACATGGATTAAACGTGAGAGGAGACACAGGCGCATCATACAAATCAACCAGTTTTTGGAGGATGATTTTAGAAAATGTATTAAGCTTTTGAGGACTATATTTAAGTATGTGCTAACCAGAATACTACATTATCTTTCTTGTTCCTTTCCAAGATAGAGTTCAAGTTCTCAGATCAGGAACTGCAAAATTACGCCCATTTTTTCTATTTTTAAACCCATCCAGGCAATGGATGATATTCTACTGTTAACAGTCCACCTTCTGTCCATTCTCCACCACCTCCAGAGGCTGCTCACAAGGCAGAATCCCTTTTGGGTTTAAAGGGGAAGACATCAAATGTATACCAAGCAGTTTAAAATAAAAGGCTTTTAGAAATGCTTTATAACAGTACTGCAAATTCCAGATATAAATGCTGTGCAAGTGTCATGCATGAGCTCTTTCTCTTACTGACTATGGTCCTGACACCAAAAAAGGTATTAGTAGGAGCAACAGCAAGGTTTCTTTCTGTAAGCTGTTAAACTTGCTGCTGGAGGGAAACAGAGAGGCACTGGATATCTGCGTGTCTTTCAAACAAGCGGTGTTTGGTGAAAGGATGTTTCTGCTCACTTTCTCCAGGGGAACCCTGCCTTGCCAACAATGGCATCATGTGCAAAGCCAACACCCTGCTCCTGACAGCCAGCCCCATGTTCCTGGATGCTGAGAGTTCAGGCACTGGCCTCAAGCTCAAGGAGAGTGAGAGGCTTACTGTGCGGATGTAAGCAGTTCACTGAGCTTTCGCCCTTTGAGGAATGGCTCAGTCTGTCACATACACACAACCATGCACTCCATTCTCCCCAGAGCATGGGAGATAAACCAGCTCGTGGGGGAGGGAGTCAGAGGACCTGGCAAAGTTTTCCCTGGGAGAGTTAAGCATATACACACAATGGTGACTTGTGTTCTTTGCTTGTGAGACTCTATCTCATGCTTCATGACAAATCCCATAGAGTGTGCATGCAACACCAGTATGTAATACACACTTGAATTAAATAACTGGTCTATATTTATTTTACCCCAGTATGTTATGCCAGCATGATTACTTTGGGTTGTAACTATTTCTCTTATTTTCTGAAGCAATTTTTCTAAAAATGTTTGTAAAAGCAAAAGTAAAAAGAAAGATTTATTGTTTGAAAAGTCATTTAGTTATAAACAGAAATTCAGTAGCAATTTACCTATAAACAGCTAACATGCTCTACTAATATACATATTCCAATAAAGTGCAAATGGTTAAGGACAATCATATCTGTCAATCAGTGGCTGGCCAGCCAGCTACAGCACTCCCATCCCCTAAGGGGATTTCTTATGCATTTCATTGGAACATCCCAGTACAGAAGAAGTAGAAGGGTGGAAGCATATTATTAAATGTATGCTTGCTCAGCAGATCCTTCCCTAAGTGATTTCAGAAGTTGACTTCATTCTGGGCCACTGTGGTGAAAGGCAATAAATCAAAACAAGATTCTGGCAGCATGATGAAAGATGAGCTGAGTCTGCTGAGGTGGTGCCATTTATAGGCCTGTGGGGACATATTACTGAGCGTGAGATAGGAGAGGCAAAACAGAAGACACACCTGGAATCACTGGACTGGGGAAAATTCCCCATGAGGTAAGTCCAGGATTAAGGCTGTCCAAGGAGAAAGGGCCACGACTGCCAGCACAGCAGCTGTGCAAGCAGCTCCCCATGCCAGCTTCTAGTTGGCTCTGCCTATGCCCAGCATCGTACTGGCTGACAGACTGCCCAGTTTAGAATGGCTTGGGTTGGAGGGGACCTCAGAGATCTAGTTTACCCAAAGCAACAATCCCTAACACTTTCCTGGAGGCTCTGCAACAGCATTCCAGCAACCACTATCATTGTGAGTGCACCCTGGATCAATGGGCTAGATTTCTTTTTTCCATATTCATTCCCTGTGTTTACTCAGGCTTCATGCAGCCGAGCAGTTCTCACTGCTCCTTGTTTCCACTTACTAACCTGAGAGACTTCACATCAGCTGATGCAAAAATGGGAAAGGAGCTGTGAAACCCGGCTTCTGCAGCCAGGGAAATCTCTTGCAGATATTCCCTAGGGAGCAGTCCAAGTCCAGCCCAAGTCCCACCTCTGGAGAAAGTCCCATGGACCTCAGTGGGAGGTGGACGAGCACTGAGAGGCTCGCCCAGTGTATTGAAACAGCAAACTACAGGACTAAAAAGAAAACTGAAAACCAAATTCCCCCTGTAAAAACAAACCCACCTTCCTCTCTCCCTACTTGGGGAGTTTTATTCTTGGTAGCATTTCTATCTGCCTTGCTGTCCAAAGAGCCCTTCTTGTTATTGGCCTCGTGGGCTGTCATGATCACATCTGTTAATAATTCACAGAACAGTACCCTCAGCTAAGTCAGTGGCTTATTTACAGGAAACAAGTAGAATAATATTCTGTATAAATTATGCATAATCACTATTTATCAAGCTGGGTTAATTGGCACATAACAAAAGAGTTGTCTGGTGCGCAGCTGAATAATGTGTAAGCCAAAAATGATGGAAATGGTACAGCAAAAAGCCTGATTGTGAAAGAAAAGTCACGTTGCCACATGTTAATTCTTAGTGGACCCCTGCCCTTTCAGAGGAGGAGGGGTGGCCAAGCGAGACAACAAATCAAGTCTGAAATTATTTGTTAATCTCGGAGGATTAGCACAGAGTGTTGTAGCTTTAAATACTGATTCAACCTCTGCTGTCAGCCAGCAGTATGGTAGAATGTTAGCCATGACCAGTGTGTGTGTGTGTGATGGTGACAGGGGAATGCAACTGCTCCTCTCTTCTCTTGATGGCGAATGGCTCCATGCCTCCTACTGAAGCCAGACTAGTAGCCCTTTGGTCCTTAGCAGAAACCTAGTGTTTCATGAGACAGTGGTGAGGTGGGGTGGCACTTGAAACTCTCTAGAACCGCTAACAGCTTTAATCACTTAGATCAGTTCTGCTTTCCAACTCATCCCTCAGTCCTCTTGGTTCACAGAGGTGCTCAACCCTCAGAGATGCATTAGTAACACCAAAACAAACCCCTCTGTAACTGTAGCATTTGTTAGAAGGATCTAAAATGTAATCCCATGGCTTTCCACAACAATTACTAAATCTGCTAATACCTTTATTGTAAACGTCAACAAATTCCAACTATCCTGTAAAAACATTGTGTAAACCCCAGAGGGACAGGAAAACTGAGGAAAGTCCAAAACAAACAAAAAAAGAATCACAGTGCTCTTCACATCTTTTCTGGTCATGGGAACGAAAACTCTAATCCTTGCGGCAGGAAACAAGTCTGAATTTCAAAAGAGCAATGTACTGTGGATCTTCCCTCACTAAGCCACTGCAGTGAATTTCCCTCAGCACTCAATCACTCCTTGCTATACTACCATAAGGAAATGCCCCGTTAGGGGGCATTGCTAGGCAGATGAGACTCACCAGGTGGCTCAAACCAACCCAGATCAGTACAATCCTTTGGGCACAGCCGTGAAACAGCAGTGTGTGCCTTTAGGGCCCTACAGCCAATCCATCAGCAACAAACAGCAGACTAGAGCACTCTGGGTGACAGCTGCCCTTAAACTTCCCTGTCCCAAGACAGGTTCTCGCACAGCCGCCCAGTTGCTGACACTGTGTGCAAGCTGCAGGATGAGCTCTGCACCAAAGGCCACCAGCACCCTGCAGGCCCATTCCCATCGCTGGCTAGCCTCTGTCTGCAGCACCAGCAGTGCTGGGAGGTCATTGAATAAAACAGTGCAAAGGGCAGGAAGGACCTTACTGAGAGAGAATGAGCTGGGGAGGAACACTGCCAGCCCCTGCAGGCAGGGAAGCCCTCTCTCACAGCAGGCACAGGAGGAACTCTATCATGAACTCAATGAAAATGTACCTATGTCCTACCGAATATAAATGTATTGATTTCATTAACAGTATCTTCCAGGTTTTATAGATTAATGGTTGCCAGTTTTAACTTGCAAATCAGGGTCAATTTTAGTTTAAATGTAGAATAAATATTTTACTCTCATTAAAACCAGCATAACAGTCATCAAAAGGAGTATTCATGTCATCCAGCAAAAAGCAGCTCATCACAAACTTAGGTTCTGAAGCAGGAGATCTCTCTCTTTCTCTCCACACACCTTATGCAATTCTATACTGCTTATCAAAACAGCAAACGACAGAAAGTACTATGAGAATGTGTCTTTGCATTTGCTTAAACTAATACATTGCATGGAGGCACTGCTAGGCTATTGTTGCTGAATTTTCCTAATCTGATATTCAGGCAGACTCAATGACAGTGTCAATTCTTTTAAAGCAGCCCATAAACAGATTACTTTTGGACTTGAAAAATTTTGTAGTCCTTGGAATAGAACTATCTGGTGAACTCAGGCAGTATGGCTTCTCAGATAGATTAATGGACTAAGTGAAGTGTCCCTCCAGACTATAATGGAAGGCACAAGGGACCTCATTTTCCTGGAAATGTCAGTTATAGGCACACAGGACTTCTTTGTACTCTGATAGTCTGTATATTTTTCATTTACATGAGCCAGTCCAGGCCCTCCTTCCCACTGGCAATGTTATCAGTGAGACAATACTTTCCTATAACAAAAATAGTATAGAAACTTGCATGAGAAAAATGAATTTGATAACAGACTGACTTTCTCGTAATAATTTAATAAATTGAAGACACGAAGATTTAAATCCTCCAGTAGAGCTGCATAAAAGGGAATGATGTGTTCATCAGCTCCTCCAAGCTTCCCAAAGAAGCCCAGACAATGTTTCTCACCTCCTTCTACACAGAGATCACCTGTAACAGTAAAATTGGCATTCAAGCCCCTCTCTTACGTGATTCTTTGCCTCTGAGGCTAAATTCTCTTTCAAATCTGCAGTAACTGTGAAACATTTATGAATATTCCAGATTTGTTTCTAATATTTCTCATTACAGTAACATATTTATAACTTCCTTTCTGGCTAGAATGGTTCTGAACCATGAAATTACTGTGTGGACATATAGCGAGCTACTGATCTTTATGGATTTCTGCTAAACTAAGAAAAGTTTGCAAAAACTTGTCAGAAACACAAACAGGGTTTGGTGTCACTGGTTGTAGTTCAACAGACTGTCAGTCTAGTATCTCAAAAAGCCTTGAGACCTACAGAAGCTAAACCAAACAAAACAAATGCTGAGCTCCATGAACAGAAAATGTTTTGTAACCACCAGAATCATCAAGAAACAAACAAACAAACCCCTGCTTGGTTCCCCATTTTTCCATAGCTCAGTGCAGCAGGTCCTATAGGAAATCCTATTTAAGCTGTCTTACAAAGGAAAGTTACCAGGATTTTAGTTAATGTATTGGAACTGTTTATTGTTCCAGTCATAAATTTGTGTTATCCTTCCTTCATTTTCTCATCCTCTTTAATGTATTAGTTCCATCCTTGACTGGTTATAAAGTCACTTTTTAAGGATGATTTTCAAGGCAGTTTCAGGCCTTGCATTCCATCCAGATCTCTCAAGAATTTTCATGGACTTACAAGCATGCTTTTATATACAGTTCTTCCCCTTTTGCTTGCTACTGTATAAAAATTGAAGAAAAAAAGTGATCAAACTAACTAACACTGAGATACAATCCTGTATCAAGTCAGAATTTGCTGCTACATGCAAATAAATTAGCAAAAAAATAAAGAAATTATTTACAAAAAATCTTTCATCCTTCAAAACTGCTGGATTTCATGTGGCTTCAGATGATAGGAGCCTCCCCTTTATTCTAAAGGAGTTGGAAATATTCCAAATCTATCCTCATATGTTGTTGAGTGGAAATGGACAAGACAGTCTGACAGAAGCAGAGCAATTCACTACCCATGAATATATATGGGCATACACCACACACTAGTACCAGATGAAGCAAGTCCGGTTGACCTTCTGGTTTTCAGTAAGAAAATTTCCCTTCCAGGGAATCCATCCACGATACAGTAGCCAAAATTCTTTCAGAACAGCACCAGCATGAACACCAAGGTTGTGCCCTAGCAGGGAGCACTTCAGCAAGTTTCACATCTTAGAAGGAAGCACAACGTAACTCTCAAGGAGCTGGATCCTATCCCAAGCTGTGGCTTCCCTTCTTGTACCTGGTCCTCTCCTTCCCTCTTCCAGCTCTCAAATCCAAACTATTCACAAATATAAAGGTATCCTGTTATCACAAAATTAACTTTGAATAAAACTTATCACAGAGTATATTTCTAGGGAATAAAGAGAAACTGACACAATGTGTCAGACAAATGCAGAGAAGTACAGTATCTGGGATTTTCACCATGTTCTTAAGGCTTTCTTCAGTGAGCAGAATAGATGTCACAGATAAAGCACAGAAGTGAAACCAGTCATGCTGTATGGAGCTGTAGTCTTCTGACAAGACATATTCTGAAGTTTATTTCTAAAAGTGTGGTATCTAAAGAGTCCGTTCGAACTTCCCAAATGAGGGAGAGAGTCCAAAGCGTAGTCAGTTAACTAGATCCAATGATGTGGGAAATGCAAGATAATTAAATTCTCCTACTAAAAGATTTATTTCTGAATGTCAGGTTTGGGTCATTTGCGGACAGCAAGTGGGAAACTGATCCCACTCCATAACACTTAACTCATCTTTGTGAGACTCTTCTCAGGAATGAAGAAATCATATTGTTGTATAGCTTATTAAGAAATATTACTGATTACAGTAATATTGCACCACGATGCCACTGTCCATATGATTTTATAATTTTTGACCTTGATACGAGCTGATGCTGTCTGCACAAACCAGATATGAGACTTTCATTTCAATAGCATTTGCAGTGGAAAAAGGAAAAAAGAAAAAAAAAAAAAGAATAAATTTGATCCAAAAGAAAACAAATCTACTATTTTTTTTTTTTAAAAAAAAAAAAGGAAAATCAACCAGAAGAGGAAACATGATTCAGAAATAGGGTTCTTCCTCTAGACTGCATAATCAGTTCCTTTGTTCAAAAAATGAAATTGCTGCCTAAGCTTAGAAAAAAAAGATACTTGAATAGATGACCCTGGAAAGACTGAATGAAGAACTTGGGCTTGTGATCATCTATTACATCAGCACCTCTGAAAAACACATTGGCTCTCACAGTGGATACTGCTGCTAATGAAGATCAAAGCACGGGCCTGAATTACAATATCCAGCCAGCACTTTACACACCTGAACTGTTAATGTGTTTATGGAGAAGTGCACAGAATACTGAAGAATATCATGCATAAAGACTTAGCTACAAGCTGCATGTATGCATCCTCTCAAATGGTAATACTGCCCTTTCCTATCTCTTCTTTTTCCTTTATTTTCTTAGTCCAGATTACCATCACATATAGACATATGTGACACATACTATTATAAATGACCTTATATTTTAAAAATAAAGTATAGGCAGCTGCACAGGTATTAGAAGGAGAAAGAGTTATATTAATTGGGGTTTGTAGGTCTACAGTTATGAATCTTGATTCTCTATATACTCAGACACATGCTTAACTTCATGGAGGCAATTGCACTCAGTTTTCATGGAAACATTTGTGTGTGCAAAGTCTGTAATATTTCTGGTTGGGTCTTTGTCCTGGGCTACTAGAAAAAGCATGACAAAATCAGTCATGTTGCAGCTCCAGAAAGAAAAAATAATAATGCTTAGGGAATTCCTTAAGATTTCCAAGAATTTTCCTCTTTACTTCGAAGTAAACAGCAGAAAACATCACAGTTTTCCATTATTAAAAAAAAAAAAAAGAGAGAGAGAGAGAGACAGAGAGAGAAAAGAAAGACTCATCACTACTTTTTTCCCCTCAAACTGTCCTTTCTGCTAAGGAAACTAGAAAAGCAAAGCTGTTAAGAATATGTGCCCAGAAAAAATACCTGCTTTTCAACTCCCAGGTTAGCTCTCTGAGTAACCTGATTCAGCAACTGAATAGTCAAACTTGCATCCGTGCTTTAATTAGAGATAAGGGGAGCACCTACTGTTTGCGTTTACGGTCTATCTGGTTCGTGAGCAGCAGGAGCTTGTCCAGCCATCACAACTGTTTGGCTTGCGCTACTCTAATGCATAATTTCATCAGGGGAGAGCTTCGATAACAATTAAGTGGAGGCATTCACAGCTGAAGAGACTCCTAAATTTTGGCAAATGCAGCAGCTACAGTTTTACCCTTGCTACTGTACCTCATCAGCTGCTGCACCGTACAAGTTGCCAGAAGAATCCATCTCTCACTCTCTACACAGACAGCATGCAGATGTGGGGGCTATTCGCCCATGAACATGTAGGATATTTATCCTGCTAACTTACCAGATTTTACGGAGGATGGGCATGTAAATATCCTGTCTCATAATGCAAGACTAAAATTTTAGAGAAATTTAATGCATTTTGAAAAACAAGCCACCATCAGTTAGCATGTTTGTATTACACAGATTCATTGTGGAGACAAAGGAAAAGAAAGGAGAAGCATGAAGCAGAAAGAAGCAGACGGATCTTGCTGGGATCTGAAGCACCAATGACAAGAGATGCTCAAATGAAGCTTTTTCATTGTAACAAGTGTATTTCATACGAGCGAAGAAAATTCTCAGTGTGAAGGAAAAGGAAGAAAGAGCATGAGAAAGAAACTATTTTTCCTGCTCAGGATAGTTTACACTGCAGAAAATTAAAATTAAGATTAAAAAATAATCCACTTGAAAACTCTCATAGGCAACACAAGCTGAAGAAGCATACGATCCTTTGGCAACTGAACAACACACAAATTAGTAAAGATTTCTATTCATTATATTGGCAAAAAGAACTAACTGCTAAATACCATTTTAAGAATCATGGTGATATAAATCTGCTCCCATCCACTTAAATCACACATACTAATTCAATCTGCTCCAGCTGTGAATCTAGATTTACATATTTTATGAACACTTAAATGCAGTCATTTAATAAATTTGCTATAATTTCAAATATATATTAAAGACACACACTCAGGCATCCTACAGTTACACCTGTCACCACACCATGTGCACTGTTAGATTATGTTCAATGTACCAATTAATACAGACAAATATGGGGAAGGTCTGCTCTCAGTCACTTGTCTAAATTTGGCTCAACTACAGGAAACACTCGTGTTATTTCAGATATAATCAAGTCAGCATCATTAAAACAAACAAAAATGCTCAGAGCATTTTAATCTATTTTTGATCACTCATTACTACAGAGCAAGACAATGGAATTTTAAAGCACTTAAAGTACTTAAAAATCTAATCTTTATTTAACAATAATAGTTTTTCAAAATAAGAATCATTAAAAATACACAGCAATGCTTCAATGAAAGACCACATCCTTTAAAAAGAGAGACAGAAGCTCTTCTTTCAGCTTTCGAGGTTTGTTTAGCACTGACTTAGAACAACAGATTGTAACAGTGAAGGGACAGAAGCTGTGCCAAGAGCTCAGCTGCTGAGCTTCTCTCTGGTGAATCCCCACAGCAAAGGGAGGATGTGATGGAGCACCCAGGCAATTGGGATACACACCATTAACTAAGCGACAGAATGAAGGATCGAAAACTTTTGAGGGTAAGTGTAGACAAACACAATCAATGCATCACTTTTCTTATTTTTTAATAAAAGAAAAAATGGGAAAGATGAAGGAACTTACTATGAAGGCAGAACTGAAGACTGGGCTTGCTCAAGGTTTTCTTTTATTTTAAACCAAAACCATGGTAATAGAGTAGGCTAAAATGGTCTTTTGTGTTTGCATCTTCTAAGAAATTCTTTAATCAGTTAAAATAAAAATTTCTCTGCCCCCATGGTAGGAGATCGTTTAGATCAGTTAGCAGCCTTTGGGGTTTCACTATGTCAGCTCATTTC
Source organism: Alectura lathami (assembly GCA_013399715.1). Lineage (NCBI taxonomy): Eukaryota > Metazoa > Chordata > Aves > Galliformes > Megapodiidae > Alectura > Alectura lathami. Next base: position 107,780 of record VXAV01001811.1, read on the forward strand.
AACATAAATTTATTAACTAGTTGTTTCTAATGAAGCTATTATAATAATCTTCAGTCTTCTAACAAAGCTATTAGAATAATCTTCTGCTACTCCACTCTCTTTTCCTTTAAGTAACTTTTAGTATTCTTGAATTAGGATTAAGGAAAGTCTATGTATATGTTGCCTATAAGGTTGTATAATTCAGTGCACCATTTCATAACCCAGCTGTCAACAGAGACAACATGTTCATAATACATGTATTGTATGCGTGCCAGTATGAGATGAATAGTCCTGTAACTATAATCAATACCGTTCATTCAAACAACTGGCAGTGGCATTTCAGACAACTGGCAATTTCATCAGTTTCACTGGGCTGCCCAAAAATAAACAGCTTGAGATGGATGAATGATCTCTGAGGCTATCTATAAATAACACTAATCTCAGCTGTTTGTTTTTGGGGGTTCATCACTGCGAGCTACACAAGTCTCCTATCTGTGCAAAAGGCACGGCAGGCTTCAAGAAACTAGAGAAACACTGAAGATTTAGTGTTGGTTTTCCATTCATCTGTACTTACACGCAGACCTCACCAAAAGCACCAAGACTCCCCCAGTGCTTCAGCAGCTCCAGCTCTGCAGGGAGCTCACAGCTCTCCAGGATTTGCAACATCTCAAAGCCAACTAGATTGGGAGGAAGCTCCAATGCCCAGAGTAAGCCTAGCCTGGGGCAACCAGTGTCAGTTCTGAGGAAACCTGAGCAACTTTGGGATTTTTAACTACTTCTGTGTTAAACCTGCCCTCTCTCCAGAGAGGTTTTGAGGGTGAAATAAGCCTAGCAGCTCAGTGGGAATGAGACCAAAGCTGAGGCTGATGGTGTGAGCTGAACCCAGGCAGACAGGGAACAGAAGGTGCCATTCGCAGGCCTCTTCGCTGTCTCTGGGAAGCAAAATAGCTCTTTTTTTTTTTTTTTTTTTTTTTTTTTTAAATGCTCTATCTGCCCCTATCTATTAAATTAAGGCAGGCACAAAGAACAGAGGAAAAGGAATAAAGGCAGCTTACTAAAGGGAAAAAATACTCCTCTGCAGAGTCCAGATCCCAAAAAACCTTTCAGCTCCATGAAGTAAACAAGGCCCAGCTGCCATGGCTGAGGCCTAGCTACTGCAGCACCCTGCTGCCCCACTGACATGCTCCAGAGTGGGATGCCAGGCCGGGGCTCAGAACGCAGCCTGCTCCTGCAGGAAAATCTCCTAACTTGGGGAATGATTATTGCATTTTTGACCCTATTTTGCTGTTAGGAGTCACAACATCCCTGGTGTATGCTCCAGGGGAAACGTGGGAATGATCAGTTCTCCCATGGAGCCAGGGGCTGGCACTCATCTGTTTCCAGGCAGGATTTGTGCTGCCATGAGACATCACTGCAGAGAGCTCAATACACCACGGACTGCAGCAATTTCTTCCTTGCGGATACCAGGAACAGGAGCCAAACCTCCGTCACCTCAGCTCCTTCACAGAGTGCAGTGCTCCAAGAAACTCCCTCGGATGAGCTCTGCAGAAATGCTTGGGCCCTCTGGACAGCCTGAGCAGGAGGCAACTGCCTGGGTGATCAGACTGCTGTTGGGGCAAGTTATATACCCGTAAGGAATCCCTGCTCATTTTTATAGCCTGTTGCTCAGAACATTTATATCCTAGCAATTAGAATAATCTTTAAATTGTAGCATTATCCAATTTACAAGCTTATTGCTAGGACAAGATGTGAAGGACAATTAGCACATCTAGCCACATCACAAAAGCATTCCAATGGTATGTTTGTATCCTAATGGTCAATAGCAAAGAGATTAATGGCATTAACTTCTTTTGAAACAGAACACACTCCTTCAAATGGACAAATGGGAACCCCAGAGCGCAGCTGGTGCCTTTGCAGAACACGACAAGCTGCACCATGGAAGCTGCCTTTGCCAATAGAAAAATGGCTGCTCTAACATGAAAGCCTTGATATTTTTGAAGCAGGACTGTGTGGGAGACATTCATAGGGAAGAGTCAGCATTTACGGAAGGGTGAACTTAGCAAGCTACAGATCTTTATTGCTTTGTTCATCAATATTTTAAAGTCACCACTTTTTCTCTATATTGTTAATAATTCCCTACACACTTGAACTGTAATCATGCACAATACTATACACTCGGTGGAGCAGCAGCCAGCAGTGTCTGAGCTGCAGACCCTTCCCTGTCCTGCAGAACAAAGTCACAGGGCCCTGATCATCCAGTGGGCTTGATCTCAATACTTTACACTCCTCTAGGATCTTCCATCCAGGAATGAGACAGGCAGGACAGTATGTGAGAATCTTGAACTGCTAGTGCCCATCCTACACCCATTTTGCAGAAGATTTCCTGTCTTTGGGTCTTTCTGATACTTTTTGCAAGAGCACTCCACATACACTGAATTAAATGGCTGAATTTCTAGGAAACTGAAATGATAAATTCATATTTTTAATGCAACATTGCCCAACCTTCCTGAAAACACAATTAGTAATCAATATTGATTATGTTATTGCCAAGAAGATTTTAATCCCCTTCAAGAGAACTCTGCAATAGATTGAATTCAATCCCACATACACAAGAAATACTCAGGGCTGATAAAAACATTCTGAGAGACTGCATAGTAGAAAGAAGGAAATGTACAAATCCTGCTTGCAGTTTTGTCCAGGAATATGCAATTTTTAAATTCATGTGAAGATCCTGATGAAGGCAGAGTATTCCAGAGCAGCAGACTCTGGAATCAATTAACAAAACAATTCTTATTAACACAGGGAATCTCCAGACATTATCAAGGAAGCATAAAATCTTTTTAGAAAAGCCTGCAGGGAAAAACATACTTTACTATCAAATTGCATCCTCCAGTGTATGTAGAGATTACTTCGACCCAAATCTCAAATGCATCTTATGTGAAAGAGGGGCTCACACTGCAGAACAACACAGTAAGAACTTAAGACAGGAAGTGCAGATAATTTATCTGAATAAAGCTTCCAGGAGAATAACTGATTTATGTTGATAGAAATCTAGGCTGGAACCTGACCAGGCTGCAGGGGCTAGCAGCATCACTGCTCATGAAAAATAACAGGGTGTTTTTACAGATGAAAATAGGTTAAAACATCAGCTTTATGCTTCATCCAAAAGACCCTGTTTTGCTAGAGATCTGTTCCTGAATTAACTCTACAGTGACTCAGAAAAAGGTGCCATGTTTTTCAGTCCAGACTATCACTATTCATGCAAGTAGGTAAGAGACATGATGAGTTAAATTTCACAGGGAAGTCTATGATCTTTAATGTCACCCAGCCTTTGTTCATACAATAATTGCAAAATCCATAAACTGATGAGAGAGACAGAAAAGTAGTGAAAGGTTCACAACTACAAAAACACATGTATGTGTGGAAAAGGGGAAAAAAAGAAAAATGAAAATCTGGAAGTGGAGATGGCATAAGTGATTCCCACAAAAAGCAAGGTCAGCACTTTGCACTGGAGGCTATTTGATTTACTCTATTTTGCTTCAACTGAAAAACAAAATCTTTCCTTGGCAGATTCAACTCTACACAGTCTATTACAGACACTTCTGAGACGCCCAGCATCATTTATAAAGGGACACTTATTACTGCTGAACGTGAACATTTTGTTAAATTTCCAAAGTTGCAAGAGGAAGTATGTGTGACTCTGCACAAGGGGGTACTCAGCTGGCTGCTGAAGAGCCTGGACAACCTGGGCAGTCCTGAGGGAGAGGTGCACTACCGGTTAAGATGCTCCGAGTCTCCCTCGAAGATCCCATGGGCTGTCCTGGGATCTGTACCACCCCCCTCACCCAGAGGTTTTACCCTTTACTGGCTTCACTCCTTCAAACTCCCACAGAGCTATTCCAGATTCATCCTGGTGTAAATCAGATCAGAATAAGAACCCATAATGTATCTGGACTGCCCATATTTAGTTAAATGGAATACAAAGAGGGCTTTTCAATCCCATTAGGGTTCAACAATGAGGCACCAAAACACCTCAGTCCCAGAGGTCCTTGCAGCCATGCACAACTATGTATCACTGCATGCAATTTCTTCTTGTGTTACACAGCACAAAACACATGCATATGAGTGCCCATTTTTGTAACAAGACATTATAGTTGAAGAAAACATCACTACATTTACTCTGCAGGTAGTAAAGCTATAGGGATTCGTGCTTTAAACAAGGTAACTTCCACTCCTGGCGTGGCAAACTAGAACAGCTGAAAGCTTCAGGAGGGTTAACTGGTCTCATTTTGATCAATTTTGGGCTTATCTCACTGCCTCTCCAGGCAATAAAGTACATTGCCTGTAGATGGTGTGGAAAGACATGCTATACATACTTGAACTGACAAAAATTGTCTATCCATAAAATCCATCACAAGCAGCTTGAACAGTACACACTGGAAAATACAGACAAATTCTTCCAAAACACACACACACAAAATTTTCACATCCATCATCTATATGTCATCAGAAAAATTGGACAGAACAGGTGCTCTTACATTGAAATAGGCAGATTCATGTCTGCAGAAACATTATGCTAACTGATACAGGCCTCACCAATTGTTTCAGTCAGGAAAAAAAAAAAATACAAAACCCAGAAATCATCATTTTCAAAACAAAACATTTGGCTTTAGCTGAAACTGAATCAATTTTTTTTTTGAAGCCTGAAACTGTTAAAAAAGCTTTTATTTTTAATTCTCCAATTTTCTGGTTGATTCCAAGCTAATCTTCAAAATCTTTTTTCAACTATATTTGAAATGAAAGACTAGAGCAGCTGCTATCATTTCCAGTCTTTTTTTATTTTTTAAATCATGTAGCATGATGTTCTGAGATATACAAACCATCTCTAGGATGCTCAGAACTGTAGTGAGATAATGGTGTTATGGACAAACATGGCCTGAGCTGTTCAAGGCGTTCAATGTAAACATGTGAAAACTACCACTAAGAAAAATAAAATACCAACTGCTTCCTCGGGTCCAGCTCCTTCTGACATACTCCATCCACAATGGTAGTGAAGCCACCCTAGTGGTGTCACCAGACCACTAAACAAGTACGTTGGAGAAAGATGGTCAAGTACATTAAACTTGCAAGACAATTTTGAATCCCCCGAACAGTTCAGATTCAATGCAGGGTTAGACCCTGGGTCAGTCCTTTGCAGATCAATGGACACTAATTAGCTCTTATCTAACCACTAGGAAAAAAGAATGCATATGAACTCAAGTTTTCTGACCACTGGACTTCATTAGAACTCAAGCTTTGTGACGTAAGTGGTATGACAAAACTCCTACAACTGACAAAAATAAATGTTTTGCCATGTTCTCTTCCCAAGCCACATCTCAGTCTGCACCTTTGCACCTCTTCCCTCCTCAGCCAAACAACAAGAACAACAAAACAGCAAAAGAGTTTCAAGGACCTTCAACTACATATCAGTGTGCAAAAGCCAACCAGGATTTGTGCCTCAGTGCAGCAACCCTGCCTTTCACAAGGTGTGTTCACTAAGGGGGCTGCAGCATTCATCTTGGACTAAGATCTCTGAAACCAAAATCAGATACAGAACTCCCGGGATCCCGGGGCAATCCCTGTAAAGCCCCACACCTCTTGGAAATGCTAGCAGCTGTGAGATTTCAATTAGAGCACATTCTACCAACCTCTCTGGGAGAAATCAACAGGCAACACTGCTTCCAGTCAGGAGAGTTTTCTCCCACCACTCAAACAAGGGGTCTTAGTGTGGGTCAAGCAGGCAGGAATCGGGCACACGTTGTGCTGCAGAAATGTGGACCATGGTTAGAACAAAGATCCAGGGTGTGTAGGAGGCAAAGAATTTTCCAATATTAGACTTGTTTTCTTTCCAACTGCTTTGCTTATTTCAGGTGAAGAGCAGATTTCTCCTTTGTCAAGTGACGGATCAGCAGTCACACATGTTCTCCAAGGTCCATCAGTGGGAACACATCTTCTTCTGGCAAGGACAGCAACTCGGTAAGTGCTAATTTCAATTTATTTTTTCAGAAGCACAAAGAGTACAATTATTTTGTTGTTTGTTTGTTTTTAAGAAGAGCTAGAAGTGAAAGAAGTGATCAATAAAATGGCATTTTTAGCCAAGGCTCTCTAAGTTTTTCACTGCAAACTGCTCTGTAGTCCCTGTCTGATACAGGTAAATTGTATTACTCCTGTATAAGAAATGGCAGAATTGTGCTACCAAGAGCAGCAAATTGACTTATTCCAAATCATGCTAAAAGCCATCAGATACCCTACAAATTTATGAAGTTCAGCCCCCTGACGGCATGGGCTGGGCACAAATGCTTGATGTTTGCATACAACAAAACTACTGAAGATGAAATGAGCAAGTAGCTTGCACACATCAGGCCAGGAGAAAGAGGTACGAAAATAATTAAGTATATGTATATTAAGTAAGCATGCATGGAAGACACACTATCAGACAGTGGATATACATTCCCCAAGTACCTGCATATCACTTTAAAGACTTTTTTTGTATTAAAAAGGATTCAAGACAGCAGAGTTATTATGCAGCCCACTTCTTGTATTAAAATGTTCTCAAGACAGTGGAGCCATCACACAGCCCTGCAAATTTTTTAAAATTCCTGATCAGAACTTCAGATATCACATTTGACTAAACTCCAACAACTGCAAGCCCAACACACGGCCTGGACCAAGCATTCAAATGCAATCACATAATTTACATGAACATGTTGTAAACTGTACTTTAAAACAAAATTAAAACAACTTTCTGCCCATCTGAAATATCCACATAATCTAGCAAACAACTACATGCAGGTGATCAGCTAGGTCACTCCATTCCCACAGAACAGTGTCCATCAGGGCTATCAGCCAATTCTAGGAGAGCAATTTTCCTTTTTAAAAAGTGCTTGGGCAAGTTATCCCCAGCGCAGTGCCACTGCAGGTTGACCCTCGTGCATAAAGGCCTCTGTGCCTCCTGCGCTATGCATGTGTGTGAGGGCTACATGCTGCCACTCACTAATTTAGATGCACTTAAGACGATGATAAAGCAGATCCAGTGCCTCAGACTCCACAATGTGGACACGCACGAATGGCTGCTAGGTGGATTCATTGATGCAACTCCTTCCTACAATTCCTCTTTCTCTTTACACAGAAACCTTAATGTCTGTTTCTCTCTTGCTCTGTGTATATACAATCGTTTAACCCCTAATGATTATGCCTTGGTGATATCAGCTAAAAAGGCACACAGCACCTTTGAATGTACTACAGAGCTATCTCCCAACTCCCTGAAACAGAGTAAGGCCAGAGCACACGACATGAAGCCATGTGATAGCTACTGACCTTCGCACCGCAATGCCTACAACAGCTGAACAGCAGAGCCTGCTTTGGAGTCCTCATCGTTTGGCTGCATGTGAAATGCTCCAAAATTATCCTGACCTGGAGGTTTTTGAGGTATTTGATATTCTGAAGACCAACAGTAATATAAAACAGATAATACTACTGAGGGAAGCACGCCTCTGCCTCTGATGGGCAGCACAACACAAACACGTTTAGAAGAAACAGAATCCCCCATGGATGAAATCTGGAAATTGCTTCATTTCAGTGCTCACCAGTTTCACAGAAACTGGTTTGATCTGGATCAATCATTCTTATACTTCTATTTTTAGATCATTACCTTGTTCTAGTAGAGGTACAAGGCCATGTATAGCAAATGTACACTTTATGATGATAGGTATGGAGCTTTTAGGCTGCTTACAATCTCCCTTAGAAAAGAGGCCTTGGCCTTCCAGTGATCTGTTCTTTACAGCAGCACAGAAACTACTGAGTCTAGGCTGTATCTTAAGTGCCAAATACAAAAGCAACATAAACATATTCTTCACAATAAGTGAACATGAGTTTTTAATGATATTGTTTGGCTTGATTTGAAACATTAAACATGAAACCACACTGTTGCTGCTTTAAAAAAAACATATTCTAATAACATTGTAAAGATACCTAGCTAAATCAAAATGGGCATTCCAGAACGGGTAATGACAAAATATGCACTCTAAATGGAAAAAAGCTGAATTGCTGCATTGTGACAATAAAGAATCACTAAAGATACATCAGCACCCTCATTTCACACCTAACAATCCTACACTTGCGGTGGGACAGCCTCCCACCTCCCTGACACTGAGCACAGAGAACCCAGAGGAAAGAAACCCACTATTTTCTGCAGCATTTGGACAAGCTCTCAAGTCAGCCTTCCACAAAACCGTGGGGTTTTTTTTGTTGTTAAAAGTTGCTGTCATATGCTTGCTTCCCATCATGGCATCTCCATTTCCTCATAGAGATAAACTGTAGCTGTGTCACACTTCATTGGGATTTGGAGTTGTTAATCAGCAGCTCGCCAAAACATGCCAACAGTCTCATGGGTCCTCCAGACCCAATGTTATATAGGAGAAGTGGACAAACGGATCTCTGCGTCTCCACAAAGTCTTTCTGAAACTGAACAAGTAAACGGATCTCTTCATCAGGATTTACCCTTCATTCATTTGGTGAATTCACAAAGATTCTTCTCAAAAAAAGTGTCCATTCACATCAGTTTTTTCTTCCTTCTCTACAATGCGAGTTAAATTTAATCCTAACATCCAAATAACATGTAAATGCATATGTATGTCACGGAGGAGGGCAGAAAGGAGAGGCAGCATATTTTAAAATTAAGAAATAATAAAAAACAATTCAAAACAATATGGTTTCTTTTGCTAACGCTGAGCTCACATTCACCTTAGTGACAAATCTCCTGCTCTGCTGTGAACTGGAAACAAACTTTACTTGGAATACACCCCTCTTCACCCTTTCATCTGCCCAGTACTGCAAAAGCTTTGACTCTTTAGCTAAAAATAGCTGATCTGCTTTGATACACAGCAGTAACACACAATATTTGAGCAAGTTCCACAGCATAAAAGGCATTTTTGGGGATCTGTAATGAATGGAACATTGCGGAAAGCACAGTTCCAGGTGTTTTACTACAATGGGAGAAACCACAGTGCAATCTGTGCTGGGAGAGTTAGGCACCTACCCTGCGGTTTCTGCTTGAGCAAAACCACCAGTACATGGCCCAAACTTGGCAAGACCGTCAGAGACATGCTTATGCTTTTGGCAGAAGGGAGCTGACCACTTTCAGCATCAGTGTCCTTTGCCAGCTGGCCAAAGAGTACACAGATGCAAGGGAAGCAAATTATCTGCCCACTGGCAAAAAGAAATGCTGAGCACACCGAAGGAAAAACCATGTGTATGCACGACTGCATGTGTGTGGCTGAGTATGCATGTGAGCATACATATTTGTATAAACATAGATATATGTGTACCTTGGTCTTTGGGAAAAGGAATAAATACAGTTCAACTGGAAAAATTGTCTGCTACTAGCCCTGTGGTATCATTTCCTGCAATGTCCTCACAATAACAAACAGGCACTTCTTCAAGTGAAATCTTCTGAGCTGCATTTTCAAGATTAAACAAAAGACTGCAGGATGCTAAAGAATGATTTTCAAAGAAAGCCAGAAATGTGACCCCCTTAAGAAAGCACCCATACAATCAGTTGCAATCATGATTTTAGCAACTTAAAGTAAGCATGTAATTGCATTTTCCTTTTTTTTTTTTTTTTTTTCCTTTTTAGTTAAAGAATGAGTACCTGTAGAAAAAAAAAAACACTACCAAAATTTAGTAAACCAGCCTTCTAGGTTCAGAAGATACATGACAAATGACTTAGAAAAAATACCAGGACAAGAATTTGTAGCAGTAGGCTAGGTTTATCTGAGAGAGGGAAACTGCCTGTAGATTAATTAGATTCTGCAATCAAACTCCCTTTCTCCCGTACGCATCCCATCACTATCATTACACGATCAACAGATTTTTATGAAAACTAATGCTTTCTTCTGAGAAATTCCATGGGGACTACGTATAACATTGACTTTTTTCTAAATATTTCTTGAAAATTGTGCGTAATGCAAGAGCACATTTGTTGGCTGTAAAGGTGTACAACAGCAATTTTTTGCAATGACAGTGCAGAGAGGGAATATGAGATCTGTGTGCTAATGAGCTGACACTGCAGAGGCTAGAGCAGTGTTAGTATAGTGCACTACAAGTGCAGAGCAGAAAGACATACACAGGCTATTTCTAGAGAATATGATCTACAGAACTACGCATAATTCAACATTAATACTAACATCCTTCATCACAGGTTACAATAAAAACACGAAAGATGCTTCTAGTGATGAATTTATACATTTCTGTTGTTGTAGTGTTATTTTGAAAAAAAAAAGACAGCTCACTCCCTATGCGAGCATTTTTGAAGAAAACATCCATGTTATACTTAATTTTATATATTCACAGCTCAAGTTAACTTTCTTCCTTTCTGTTTTTCTCTGAAGCCAGCAAACCTTCCTATTTTAAAAAGTGTAATAAATCCTGCCAAAGCCAACTGATAAACTTTAATTCACCTTTAAATACACTGGAATTTTCCTCTGTGTTTGCATTTGTTCTCTGTGAAGATACCACACAGCTAAATAAATAGATGGGTAGACAAACACTAAGTGGATGAATACCTTATGCATATGTGTAAATTAAATATACACAGAGAGGCTTGGTACTAGCAGTGAAGCAGAGAATGCATGTACATGAATCAGATTATGCATCATTTCACTGAAAAAGGAATGAGAAGGAGGGGTTTAGGGCAGGAATTTTCTTTTGGTTCTAAACAACTTTGTTCTCATGTTGGGATATTGCCAAATCAAGCCTACTAGAGGTGGGCTTTTTATCTCTGGCTCATGAGGATACTTCAGAGTAGATTTTTTTTCCTGCCTCTGGAATGCAGCAGATTGCAGCAAGTGGGATGTGCAGTTGCACAGGAAGAACCTAAGTCTTTTCTAAGCAGAGCTCCCCTCAATTCCTACACACATGAACACTTACTACAGCCACTACCACATAATGCAGAGCAAAGGAGAATAAAAAATATTAGTTTATGGATATGGACTAGTACAGGCACTAGGCTCACCTACACATACTACTTTGCCTGCTTTCCCTTCAGCTCCTCCACACATCCCACCACAAAGTCGGTCACAGCCTTTCTCTCCAGTGCAGGCAGAGTCACTGCAGCTTTCCCTCATATGGATCCCTGCCAATTGCAAATATTGATCAAAAGGTTGTGTGACAGCACCGGAGACAATCTATGCTTATCTTCAAGAGAAGTAAAAATGTTGTGGAAAGAACCCTGAAATTATCTGCCACTCCAAGATGAAGCCAGGATAGTATTCGGGGCATTTAGGCCACAATGCTTTACACATTAGCCATGGAGCATGAGTGGCTTATTAGTTCATCCTTAGGCATCAATATATATGAGCATTCTGACTTTCAAAGATAATTGCTTGCAGCTCTGGAAAAAGCAACTGTTTTTTGTTTGTTTGTTTGTTTGTTTTTGATTCTGAGCTTCTGAGACCTATCTGACTGATGACTTGGTCTCACTGTATTATTTTCTTACCAAGAGTATTACCAGATGGTTGACATAGCTACAGACAAGGTCACCTTTTCATTTTCTTTCTTCTGTTTCTTTTTTCACATCTTCTATTTTTAAATAGGTTACCGTAGGTTGGTATTCTCCGGTCTACAGCTTCTCTAGAGATTTAAGTTTCCCGAATTTTACTATGCTGGTACTAGGTGTGTTGGAACATGCAGCCCCATTCTACAGGAAACAAGCTCATCCTGCTAAAATCACCACAGCTTTCACTAAGCAATGACAAAAATCATTAGATGTCAGAAGGTAAGAAGCATGCTGACTAAATAATACATTGACTGCCTCTGAATGAGCGTGTGGTTCACTGGTCTTGGTGGGATCTGTGAAGAAGTGCTGGTAGAACTTTTAAAAAACAATTAATCATTAATCACCCAAGCAGTTTAATGTATTTAGTTTAAATCCATATAATTGATATTTAGGAAACTATGTTTGAGATATAGCCCTCTTGAAGGGATTACACTGATTAAGGATTAATAGTCAGATGTTTGTTGTAAGAGCTATTGAGGCAGGATAGGATTAGTAAAAATAGATGCAAAGTACAGACACACTTTTATTTTCCCTTTTTTAAATCCCCACTACACCAAATTGCTTAATTGGATATGATATAATTACCCCCCAACTTTTAAAGGTCTTACTTCAAAGCCCCTTAAAAAGTGTAATGCTGCACTAACAAGAAGCGGTCACATGGGGGATACATTAGAATATCAACCCCAAATTTGTCCAAGTATTTCCTTATTGTGTGTTTTATAATCATCACATTTCTCAGAAAATACCTGAAGTCTAAGGAACTATAAAACATGTACCCTTATAGCTTTCCTATTATGCAGATCAGGAAATGATAAGAACTATCCTAACCCCAACAAGCAAAGCCAAAAGATGATACTCAAAACATGACAGTGTTTTAATCAGGAGACAGCAGCTTTCAGTACACCAATACTTTAGTATTTCAGTACAATACTTCCTCTCTGAAAATTTTATACTGAGTGTATGAACAGGAATCTTGTTTGTAACGCAAAGTTAGTACACTGCATTCACGGGTCGTTTAGATCATGCACACACAGATTTCTGTATACTGCAAAGCGCACATAATTACCTTGCAAGAGGACTCCATTCATTTACAAGAGGTTATGATAAAAACTGCATAAAACTGAATATGGACACATCGGTGAAACAAATATTCAGGATCCCTTACTGATAAAGGAATGCTTTTTTAAATGCAGAACATGCACCAGTCCTTTAGAATGGGATTTTGCCTTCTAACACAATATTAACAGCAAAGTACTGTTTTGCTTCTTTTGTTAATAAAGGCCCAAATTATACATATGCAGTCCCTGTGCAGAGATTTCTCATAACGCTAAGCATTGTGATTCCATTTTTCTCCCCTCAGCTCTAATGGTATTCACCAGTTGACAGACTTCCCAGTTTTTCCCAGTGAACAAGACTTTTACAGTAAGGAAACAAGCTAGTATTTCAGGTCAGAGGAGGTAAGGAAGCCCCTCTAGTTCTGTCCCTGAAGGTCATTTATCATCAGCTGTTCTGTTTTATTCCTACATAGCGTTATTGGCAAATTATGCTGCTTCACACAGCTAGGCTGTAGCCTTAACAGAAAAGGGATGTTGCTTCAGTGGCAATCCACTGATCACAGCTACACAGTGCTGCTATATAAACAACATGGTTGTTTTTCTGGAAAACAAAACTGAAAAGGTGAAAAGAAGTGGTGAGGGAACTTTCCCCAAGGTATTATTCAACCACATAATGCTGCAGATCCACTAAGCCTCATGTCAGTACACACATTTGTTGCACTGTACTGTATGAACAAGTACTCCAGGCTACCAGGGAGAAATGGAATGTAAAGAGACGTAACAAAGAGAGATATTTTTTAAAAAAAGCATGTATTTACTTACAAGCATTTGTCACTGAAAAACTGTTGGAAGAGTCCAAGTGGTCTACATGATAGTTCAAATGGAAGGGCTTTTCTGTGGTATTTTGGTTTGTGTTGTATAACTGCACAGCAAATCGAAATGCACTGTGCTCCTGAACAGTGTTCCTCATGAAAAGTCCACCTAGGATTAGAGAAAAGGAAAAAAAAAAAAAAGAAAAAAGAAAAGGGAGAACGCATTTCAGAATGAATTGTTAAGGGAAAAAAAAAAAAAAAAAAAAAAAAAAAAAAANAAAAAAAAAAAAAGAAAAAAGAAAAAAGAAACGGTAGTAAGTTATGTTTGCATACTGCACGTCTCAGGAGAGAACGAACAGACGCAGGCTAGGCACGGGCGTGTAATTCTGGCAGGGTGCATACATGGAACGCCTGCTCCCAGCCCGAAGTTGGGCTTTAAAGCCACGCATCGCACCCCAGTGCCCCTGAGCTCTCCAAGTCGCTGGGAGCTGCAGGTACACGCCAGCACCTGGAAAGCCAGGCCACCTCTACCCGGCTGCCCGCAGGCGGATGGAGAAGTCCGACCTGGGGAGCTGCAGCTCCTAAACCGCCCCTGAGTGCCCAGATCACGCCGCTGTGAGTTATCTGCTAACGGCGCGGCGGCGTGCGGTGTGCCAGCCGTGCGGAAGCGGTCTGCTGAGGAGCACGCACGGCTGAGTGCTCCCGTCAGGGAAAGGCAGGGGAGGAA
>VXAV01001811.1:123073-140468 GCA_013399715.1 Alectura lathami
ACCTGCCCCTCAGCGGGCGGAGGGTTGCCCCGGGGATGAGGGTGACGGCCCGCGGCCCCGCCTGGGGGAGAGGCCGGCGGGAGCTGCCAGAGGAAGGGCAGGGGAAGGCGCAGGGCAGCAGCATGCAGCGGGAAGGAACGATGCTCTTCACCGGGGCTGCCTGCCCCGAGCAGGAGTTGCCCTCATCTCCCCTCCGGTGCTTAGCGCCAGCGGGGGAAGACTCCTGAATGCATCCACCCACAGAACCTTGAAGTGAAGAAAGCCAGGGATGAGTTTATCCCCTACAAGGGAATATTCGGTCCTTCCAAACCTCCTCTAAAGGAATGAAATCCAGCAAAGTCTCCCTGCTGTCCCTTACGCTGAAAAAAGACAGTCCAGGAGTGTCTCTAGCAGGTGCTGTGTGTCCCCAGAGTGGAGCACGAAGGCTGGCCTAGCAGGGCAGGCACAGACGCCAAGGACAGGGGGTGCTGGGCAGACATCCCTGTACCTCTCGGCAGCCCACCTCTGGGCTGAGCACCACTGTGGTTGCGCTCCTGGTCTGCAGACACATAAGGAGCTATTGTGCTTCTGCTGGAAGCTTGGTTCTCTGGTGTGCTGGTCTTGCACCTGCCTCCTTGACACCTCACTGTAAGGATCCTGCAGCTCTTTGCTCTTTTTGATGCTTTGAGGCTCGCAAAACTGTACAAAATGGAGGCAGAAAAGATACTAGGTCACCCAGTCCACCTGCTAGGCCAGGGGATGTCGTTCTTCACTTGATGTTTCCTTTTCCTCTGACTTCAGCAGGTCACTTTCCTTTGCCCCTCCTCTGCGTTTTTATTATTATTATTTTTTTTTCCTCAATCTCAGGCTGGTGTTTTTTTGTTCTATGTTGAATTGAGTTAGGGATAATATCAACAGCACTTGGCTTTGCATTTGAAAAATCATCAGCCGATGATACTGGCTGTAGCTCATGTGAGTGCCAATGTAACACATTGGCAGATGACTGCACACATCACCGAAGAACATCACAGATTCAAACCACTACTCCTGAAGGAAGCCAAAGACACAGATGAATAGCAGGGCATTACATTCATGAAGCAGGAGCTGTTAAACACATTTATGGCTTTAGGAGCATATATGTGACTCCTGCTTACTCCTGGGTGCATGCACTGGTTGTTGCATGTGTGTGATTCTTCATTTGAATAATTCCCAGAAGATGGAGTGCGTTCTAGTTCAGGCAGGGGTAGAGATCAGGCTGTGGGGTGGTTTGTAATGTTCCCTGTTTAGGTTGAGATGGCAGTTATCACTTTCTCTCCTTAAATAAAGAAGTGGTTATGTATAGAGATATGTGAAAAATAAAGGCCATCTTTGTATCTATCGCACTCTTTGGGCTCAAAGCACTCCACAAATATCATCTATGAATTCCTGTAAATGTCTCTGTGAAGCACGATTGTATTATATTCTTACAGGTGTAAAAACTTAAATATCAGGGAATGCAACTGACACAGCTCACCTAGGCAGGAAGTTTCAGATCCAGAATTAAGATCCAGCAACAGACCGGTTTTACTGTAGTGCACTCCTCTCAAATATCCTTCAGTACGCACAGCAGACCTGAAAGTTACAGACAGGTATGTGAAGTTTAGACTTCCAAGATACTTGTGAAAAGCTTGTTCCTGTAGGCTGATAACTTGCCTTTCTGTTGACAAACTACTTATCCTTTGCTGCTGTATGCATCTCCAAGCCCGTTTCTAATACATTCTGCACACAGCCCTGCAGTCACAGAATCACAGGACCACACGGGTTGGAAGGGACCCCTGGAGCTCCCCCAGTCCGACCCCCTGCTACAGCAGGTTCCCTACAGCAGGTTGCAGAGGACAGCATCCAGGAGGGTTTGAACATCTCCAGAGAAGGAGACTCCACAGCCTCTCTGGGCAGCCTGCTCCAGTGCTCTGTCACCCTCAAAGTTTTACTGTTCCTGTTCACTTGCTCTTGCTCTCACCACCTTCTTCCTGTCTCTCCAGGCTGACTGCTACCTGCAATACCTGATGATGATGTACTGAAAAAGTGTGAAGAAATTATGTTTAACATTATAGATGTTAGGACAAGAGAAGACATAAATAACCAGGAAAGAAGGTGGCATATGGCAGTCTCTAATTATTACAAGTAGTCAGTAGGACGGGCACCTTATCCTGAATTAAATGATGCTTCACAGCCTCATCTCAAAATGTCTCATTATAATCTAAGATGAATCTGAGCTAAAAGACAAATTTTCATTATCACATTTTTCCTCCTGAAGCCCCTACCATTCACATTATTATTAGCATTTTCAACACACACTTTGTGGTTTTTGTTTGTTTGTTTGTTTTTCCTTAGGTGATCAGTCTCATGGCGATATTTTAGATATAAATGGTACAGCAAGTATACTGTACGGATTTTGAAGAATCCCAAAGGGGCTGCATCCGTGTTTCTTTCTTACAGTGAACCCAGTCTATCTTAGGACAAAATAGTATGACATTAGTTTGTTTTATGTGGATGTTAATGGCTTGCAAATAGTTTATGTACTTTACTTGGGATGCTCAGTGACTCAATGAGTTCCATGGTAACCGAGGTCATACCAGATGCTTTGTCAAAGTCCCTGAACTAACTAACTTTCCCTAACTAAATGCAAACAGGATCTTGCAGGATAATCAGAGCTTCATGTTTAGATGATTTATAGTGGCCTGTGACACTAGGGGATTCTGAGTACTACCTACCTGATCAGGAGGAGGTAATGATTTATAATTAATGTGTTCTCATTGTAATGTCTAATACGGGATTAGAAAAATGCTGTAGAATTTGGGACACAGTGTTCTCACTAAACTTTCTGATGTTACTAGGCTAAAGCCGTGGTTTTAGCATAAAGTCATGGCAAAAACGACACCAGGATTCTGTGGCTCAAGCTTCACCCTAACTGCACAAAGCTGACTTTATGACTTCTGTAATTCTCGCGTTTAACTACAAGAGAGAAGTGCAGACAGTGAGTATCTAGAAATTGTTTCTCCCATTACCGACCTAAGAAGTTTATAATTGCCAATAAATGTATTACCAATTGTTTTACATTTTTTTAATTTTTTTATTTTTTTGGTAAACTGGTTATTTCTTCATAAAAACAGGCCATACAATTAACTGAACTTTATGTTAATCTTAGCATTTTGGTTAGCTAAACTGATTAACTCTACATTAGGCAGTTTACAGATAGAATGATACTGGGGAGAGATGGAAGCAAAGATGAAAAGGAATTCAGGGAAAAGATTAAACTACAGATAGCAGGGGTCAAGAGGAAAGTACAGGGAGAATGAATATAGACATTACAGCTTCATATACTTTGGAGAACAGGTCAAAAGTCACCTAGTTAAGATTTGATTAAATTACAAGTGGACATAGAACAAACTGTTGAAGCTCTCCTATTTACCCTTCATTACTAAGTGGTAACAAAGACATAAAATTAAAAAGCAGCAGATGAGAGACAGTTTAACAGAAATACTCTGCTATGCAGTTCATAGCTAATCTATAAAGCTGTCTTCTACACTGTTATTGGCATAACAATTGTTTTTAAAACTTGGAAATTTGATATGAATTAGCAGAGTAAATGCATTAGACTAACTACGAAAAACTTTGGGATTAATATTCACAACTCATGGCAGAAACTAGCTGTGGGATGCCTCAGGAAAGACCTGTTCTTCCTATTCCTATGCATGATGGGAATTTACAGTATGTCTAACCTTCTCTGAAAGTTTTTGCAGAGACAGGAGACTAGCTGAATCATTGATTTGTTGTTATTTATTTATTGCTAAGAATAGTCAACAGGTAAAATCCTGGAACCACAGAAATGCACGACAGGTTTATTACCTCAGTCATCGGAGCTAGGACTTTATCCACTACATCCTGCCAGAATAATATTGTCTGGCATATGGGAGTATGTTCTAGCACACGAAAGGATGATCGAGATTTGTATAGCAATAGGCTCAAACGCTAAACTTATTGATTAAAAAAAAAAACAACAAAACAATAGTCATTACTCCATTATTGGAGACTAATTCAACTTTAGGTAGAAGCCAGAAACTCCTGCAGCAATTTTTATCAGACTTGAACATGGACTGATACGGTAATAACCTATATATACTACCATTGCACAACTAAGACAAATGTGGAAACAGTCAGCATGTACAAATGTCTTCATTTTTCTTGGGTTTGTGGTATCTGCAGGATGCATACTTCTTGTCCCTCCAAGAGCTAGGAGGATGGTGGAAATGTAGGGTTTTTACGGTCCCATAATGTCAGAAACAATTTATATTGCCTTCTGCTTTCTGATGAATTGTACACTAGGCACTGCTGGCATAACATAGCCCTGCAATTCTTATTTAAACCTTATTTTTGCTGTGCTCATCTGTATTTATTACGTAAGGAAACAGTAAATCAAATAAAAATGTAATGGCATCCCCTATACACCGTTAATAAAGTAATCCTCTCTCCTTGTTTCATACATCTGAATACAGTTTTCAAGCAATCTTGAGAGTAATATCCAGTTCAAAACTGCTTCTAACTCTGTGCAAAATCTGACCACTGAATATTTTAATTCTGTATATAATTACTGAAATATATTATTTAAGATGACCTCCTTTAGCTGTAGGTAGTGAATAATCACTTCAGATAACTGCTAGCCAGAAGTCTGCTTTCCTCCCAATGTCTGTTTGTATATTACTAGAACTCAGCTCATCTCAGTTCAGATCTCTAGTAATGTTTCCTTAGTGAAAATGTCCTTGGAAATCAGCATGAAGATTCTTCAAAAGGGATGTCTAGACAATAAGGATTTACATTTTTTACTGAAGTTTAAGGATTTCAGTTTTGACTTGTTCCACTTGATCAGAGAGATTCCTACCTCCCCCCCAAGCAAGTAATTAGAGTTTAAGAATTATGCAGGAAATTGTCAGTCAACTCTGTTAAATTCAGAGAACCTGTGGTTTTACTTCTGGAGTGAACCTTTGTAGCTCTTGAGTATGGAATTCACTTCATTATAAACAATGTATTAACACGGGAACAAAATTTAACAGAAAAGGAACTTAAAGCTTTGTCTCCATTAGTCCTGGGGAATACATTGTGTGTGGGGTGTTTGTCTCTCCCATGCTTTGTCACTAGCCAAGAAATGCCACCTTGGTGGTGAAAGTAGTTTCCTGTGCAAGTTCCATGAAAATAAAGTATTTCCTCAGAAAAGCATATAGCATAGAAGGATGAGGATCTCTGGTACTTTTAGACCTTTTTTTCCTCTCACCTAGAGACCTAACCTACCATCCAATTCCAACAGCATCTCAAGGTCTAACAAGATAATAACAGGAAGAAAAATGCCAATGCTAGCAAGGTGTCTATACAGGGAATTTACAGAACAATCCGGAATCTGAGAAGGAAAGAGAGAAAAATAATAGGAAGAACAGAAATATCCTATTGTAACATCATGGTCTAACCCACAGGCTGGTGATTCTGACCTCTGTATACTAAAAGATCTAATCCACAGTCTTTAAATCATATTTTGTCTTATTGTGAAGGACTTGCATTGTCCATCTGCACAGAGATGAATTTCACCTAACGTGATTTGTGTTATTGATTTCAGTGGGATTAACTGAGAGTACAAAGGTGACTACAGTTGTGCACTTACATTGATGTGAATAGCACAATGCAGTTCTGATAATCTGCAGCGTTCAGGAGACAAGCAAATCCTTCAAAAACCCAGTAGTTTATTTGAAAAGATCTGATGTTAACAATATAGCCAATGTTAACGGAAGTGTTCTTTGCTGTATAAAACTTCTATTCCCAATTAAAAGTTGTTTGGCTTTGTAACTCACACCTTGCAGCAATTGTACTGGATCTGATAATTACAGTATAAAGCTGACTGGCTATCTGATTGCTCTTTCAGCACAATAGAAGGCATGAGAAGTGAAAAAAAACAACCCTGCAAAGCGGTTTTGTGAAAGCAATTCTCACCTGATATCAATTTGAAGACTCTTAAGCATTTTCCAATAGATCTACCATGGTTCTTATATAGCAAATTGAAGTCGACTGACAATAGAATTTACTCTTCGTAATTTCCTTTTGCAGAGTTTTCAGAAGTAGACCCTGAGCCCCAAAGAGTCCACAGACCTGATTTGCAGGAGAAGAGATATTTGTTCATCATCTGTTAAATGTTATTTTGGTATCAGTTTATCTTGATACTATTGATGAACACACAAACTGCTAGAATCCTGTTTTCACTTGAGTTCTGTTGTGTCCTTAGAAGCACTCAATAATAACCAAGCACTCAAGCGCTAACATGAAGGTAAGATGACTGCTATCAGGGAACATCCATTTTTGGAAGCTTGTCTAACCAATGGCGTTGCTAGAGCATCCTGGTTTTGGTTACCAAGCACTGTGTTGTGCACACAGCTGCTACCCTCAGCAACTTTGACAGCAGGTGTCACGGTGTAACTGGCTGGCACAGTCTAGGAAGAGCCACCCACCTGTGTGGTGCTCAGAGCTCTGTTGCTTTTCAAATACGCTGGGCTGAGTCTTCATTCAGCGTAGAGTCCCTCAAATCAATGATATCATTTCTACTGCGGAGCAGTGTAAATGGACCTTTCTGCAACATAAATGCAATTATCATATGTTACATGGCACAAAGGTTCTGATCAAGGCCTGCACACCAGACTTGCATGTCTTTTGTTTAGGAACTAGGAAGCCCCCACAATCATTCTCACCATCTCTTAAGACTAAAGCTTAGGTCGAAATTTCCTTTCATTTGAAAATGATTCTATAATCTTGATTTTTGTTTATTTATTTATTTATTTTACTATTTAACTCAGGTGCATATGTACCCTCTGAACAGCTACTTTTCAAGAGTGCAAAATTATGCTGAAAACAAAAACACTGTGATTTTTCTTACTCCCAAGTACATAAAAAAATCTTTAAAGAGTAATAAATAAATAAATAAAATCTTTCAACAGTTATTTTATCTTTGATATTACTTTCTAAACATTATTCTTTTCTAAATATTATTCTAAATATCATGTGATAATTCCACTTTCTATCTGACATCCCTCTGGTATTGCAGAGAACTGTTTAAAACACCAACTCGCTACTAGACACTCAATTTTAAAGAAAAAAATTATTTTGACTTGTCTGGTAGGCCATCGCAGATCATCATTTATGTGTCTTTACAAATGCAGAACAAGACATGTAAATCCAGTAAAAACCTTCCTTTCCAAGAGTGAGGTGCTGTTTCCTTAGTACCTGTGATGCAGTAGCCTAATCTAAAAACTATTACATTCACTAAGCATCATTGTATTGACTTCAGTGGTCTTTCCATAAATCTAACAGCCTGTTATGTAGGATGTGTCGCCATATCCATAGTCTTATGTTGCGAGGAAGGCTAGGGGAACAACGGGAGAGGCAAGACTAGAATTTTTATTTAAAATCTCTCAAAAACTATTTGTTCTTTGTTCATTAGAAGGTATAAAATAAAAGAGTGTGGGCCATACTCTTTGGGGCAAGGTGGCAGAGAGATCACCTTATAGTTCTAACTTGAAAACTGTTGATGTAAAAACGAGTCTTTTTCAGAAACTGGATCTTTGCCACCTAGACCTAGGTTATGGACACTGGCTCTGAGAGACATCCAACTCGGCTGTTAGTTTCACAGTGATAAACCAGTTAATTAAATCTCCAAATCAATGGCAATTCAGAACTGACCCTAACACCTTCCTGCTAGTTGGCTGTATGCCGTTCTCAGGAGGCTTAATCTTAGACAAGGTTTCTTTCGGAGTGTAGCACCTTAAGTGGGATGTGGTGAGTTAAGGAGGAAATGCAAACACATAATTTTACACTTAACTTTGAAAGTTCTTGCTTTTGTGTTGCAAGGCAGACTTTACACATTACTTTGATATACTGTTGTTATTTGCAATGTAATGTTGTATAATAATTAACTCCAACTGATCCACTGTGGTGCTTTAGCAAAGTATTGAGGCCTATTAAATTGGACCATGAATACACAGTTGCGTTCTGTATTTTAACATAATTATGCTGTTAGAGAAAGAAAAAAAAAAAAAAAAAGCAGATTAATGGAAAGGTGTTGCTAAATAGGGCTCCTTGGTGCTGTAAATTTCTGGAGTGCTGTTACAAGGTTTTGAAGGATTATGTATATATGAAAAGCAGCATGCTGGAAATCTTTTGGAAATAACTTGTTTCTATTATTTTTTTAGGGAAAAATTCTGCTGTCAAAGGTGAAAGCCAATGACAGCAGCACCAAAGGGTATTTTTTCACTGCAAGCATATTCGTACCTTTAGGGGCACCCCATTCCACACAGCATCACACAAGTCTTTATGCATAGATACACTCAAACCTTGAACTTCGCTTTGCCACTAAAGCTCAATGTGACTTCCAAGTAGATCACCAGTCCTACAGTTTTCAAGGAGGAGCTTGGCTTTAGGGCACACGTGAAATCATGTGCTTGCTATATATATCTGGTTGGATTATGGAATTGATTTGGAGAATAAATGTCTCTCTTATGGGCTTACCAATGATTTAAAGCAGAAAAAGCAAGTAAAATCTCTGTCATAGGCAAGGAGACAGTGTTATTCTCATTCTGTATGAATTGGGTCATAATGACTCCCGGACCCTGTAGTTGCTGAATCATTTGTCTCCCATTTGGCTCTTGCTAGAAACCACTTGCCAGTTCATATACCTCTACTCAGCTTTTAACCCTTTTTGCAGAAGAACACTGAAAGATGTCACCTCAGCAGGCTGCATTGTTGTAGATATAAAAATGGCTAGCTGTAAAACATGGCTCAGAGTGTCACAACTCTTTCCTGTTCAGTCAGCAGTCAACAGATAAACAATAATCAGCCCAGTGACTCTGCTCTAACAGGACAGTTCACGTATGATTTCTGGGGAGAGGACCCCTCCCAAGCAGAAAAAAGAGGCTTGGAGATGACGCTATAATCCAGAGGATGGAGGCAATTCAGGAAAGGCAGAAGTTGTTCTAGGGCACTCCATGAGACAATACATAAAGAAACTCTGATCAGATTAGCAGTCCGAGATACACAGCTGTAGACCTGCTGTCAGGCCATGATGGTCATGTTTCCACATAGGCAGAAAACTACGTGAGTGTGGTCGTATACTCAAGATATACTCGGTGATTTTAGCTCAGGCCATGGCCCTCTCAGCTCCAGTGTGAGCTGTAATCAAGCTAAAACAGCTATTTCATGTTGGAAATGACATTGGGAACTTCATGAGGGTGCTGAGATTTGCATTTGAAACAAGACCAGAATCCAGCTGTTTTACTTGCTCACAATGAATGCATTTCCCATACTTTGCACAATAATGAACTGAACATCAACTAATTTCTGCATATTTTCAGTATGAAATGTATGAACCAGATTTTTCAAAAATCATAAGCAATTATTCTTGTATTTCTCAAATTTACTAAGAGTCATTTGGTCAAATATCAGAATCTCCATTACTTTATACTCACATATGCCTTGATTATAATACTTTTTGAATAAGCTGATAGTGATCTTCTAAAATAGATACATGAAAACATTTCTTTTCTCAGAACCATAGCTGTGAGCTAAAAGCGCATGGATCAGCTGACAGCACTTCTCACATCCGTCAGCAGTGTTCATTTTTGATGACAAAACATAACTAAAATTTCCAAAATTGGTTCATCAGGGAAGATCTATGCTCTCAATTTAGTTGGTGTTCATCAAAAGGCTTTTGCTGAACTACTGAGCTTTTGGAACATACAGGACCATTTAAGCTATTCAAGTCGAAGAATGGCAGCTCTGGGTAGCAACAGCACTTTTCAAAGCCTACAGACTGCCTCAAGATCAGCAGACAATTAGGCCCAGAAATATAAAGATGTAACCTTGAGATAAAGGTCTGGTTCCAAGTGCAATCTATAAGAAACCCTCAGCAACTTCAGGGGACGTCAGGCACCAGTGCAAGAAGAAGAAAGAAGCATTATTCTAACTTTATTTTGGTTAGGTCATGTCTACCACATCTTAAAAACATGCAGTACATATATGTGTACCTTTCCTGTAAGAGGAAGTCCATTTCTGATTCAAAAGATGGAATGCTTTCAGATGACCTCAAAATGAAATACTTCCCAGCAGCCCTGTAAGAACAGCGTTATGGAGTCCCATGGATCTCACCATTGCTTGTACCAAGCGTATGCCTTTGAAGATAAAAAATGCACTTTCAAGCTTTCAGTTCTGCAAACTCATCTGGGGCCTTCAGCATCAAGTTACTTTCCCTCCCTTCCCAACCTCACTACCAAGTACAGTCTTTAAAGGCTATACAAGGCCTTCGATGCCTGTGTGATACCACTCCAGCGACATCCTAGCAGCTTGAAGCCTGTCAGTGGGGTTTGTCAAGTGCAACACACTGAAACTTCTGACACTTTCACACAATGCTTTTGAAACCAGCCTGCACCTGCACACTATATTGGCTCTTTCTGGCAAACAGAAGCAAGAGAGCAGTGAAAGCTTGATTTTGGCATGAAAGCCAGCATAACCGATTCTTAACTGCAGAAAATGTGAGCAGGTCTGCAGAGTGTGGAAGTGCAATAAACATTCCCCACGCTGGGCAGAACTGCTCGGATAGGGGTTAGTACGTATTGCAGCTCTGCGACTTTTCCTTCTGTGCTCAGCAGAGTATACGGTTCAGTTTCCCAAAAATGATTTGGAGATGAAAGGTAGTTTGATCACAAAAGCAGCTCTGTTGTTGCAGGAGCAGCACGGAAAGGAAAGCTGTTTCATACAAACGCAGTAATAATGTTCCCTACCTTTGGATTTAGATTATTAGAAGGCTGTCTATATCATACCTAAGCTTCACTTCTTCTGTGTAATGTTTTTTAGTGTTTCAAAGACATGGATAGGTATTGTCCTCCATATAGGATTGTTTTCTAGAAAAGGAAATTGAACAAATTTTTGGGGTGTACTTCCATCTCCAGTAGGAAATTTTTCAGCCTAAGAAATGATTACATACCTCAGGATCTAGCCCTACACTTTGTGTGCGGAGTAGTGAAATCTTGCCATAATAACAATTTAGAAAGCTAAAAAAAATATAAACACAAGCAAAGGTTAGTTAATATTTAAATATTTTGGTTGTTCAGAGATAAATTCAGACACTAAGCATAGATTAACTGGATTTGGGGCCATAGAAATGACTGTTACACAGCAAGGTCAGAGCTGAATGAAATGACTAGAAATCGATCAAATGTGCGGAGTACTATGGGGGAGCAGGGCAGTTAATCATTTCAAAACTTTACTCTGTAGAATGTACTGTACATGATCGATGACAGTGGAGATAATAAAAGGAGCAGACTATAGCTCTTCTCCATATATAAATATGCTGGAATTGTGTTTGGTCTGATTAATTCAGCAAAATTTGGGTTGCTAATTAATGATGCTTTAAACAGAAGGTAGAAAAGTTAGCTCTGGTATTTCTTATGAAATTATGTCTTCGTCTCAGAACACATCTGGCTAACATTATATATTAAGGACTGGCGTGATGTAACTTTGGGGGAGGGAGGGACTATCCTTCGTTTAGACTTCTAAAAACCAATGTGGGGATAAACTGCACGTGCTTTTGGTACAAGAAATGCTAACTGTTTGGCATCCATCTACTGGCAGTGGGGTATGCATTTACAAGCCCCTTTCGCTTGTAGCTCAAAGGGATTAAGAATGCACCAATTCTTTGAGCCTTGCGACCTGATTCTGTACCACTGAAGTCAATAGATGCTTTGTTATTGACCTCAATGGGCACAGGCTCAAACCCTCAAAGAACACATTATGTGATACATGTTTTTTTTTTTTTTAATTTAGCTTTTTTTTNTAAAAAGGTAATTTTCGGATGCACCAAGTTTTTTTTTTTTTTTTGTTTGCAGAACCAGGGATGACTGACTGATAGAAATAAACTGAAACAGAGAGGTGAAAAACAAACTCTGAGTCCCCAGCTAGGCAGCCAACTCTGCGTGTGAGCACAGCGTAAAGGCAGACAGAACAACTGCACCGAGCAGCTGCATTGTGCATTACATTTAAATGGCGAATAACACCCTCTGACGACAAGTCTCTAGTTTACGTACCTGAAAACAATATAAAACAGTGAAAGCAGCAGAAGCTCTGTAAGCGAGTCGCCTGGCTGCTTTGTGGAGAGGCATAGACGCAGGCTTCTATCTGTACGCTGACAGTTTTTACTACTGTATGTAAGAGAAACTCTTCTCATTTTCTGACATTCCTTCATCTGCCTCCAGGAGCCCATCTCTTAACTGATGTGGTCACAGAAACCTGAGAACCTTGCTAAGAGCAAATGAAAACAAAGACTATTTTCATAACCATTTACTACTATATCCTGATACTTTATAATCAAATACAGTCAATGGCTGCTCTTTCCTGTTCTAGCTTCAGCATTAATAACAAACTCTCTCAGTTTTTCTGAACTTAATCTCTAAACGGAACAGCAGGGCCTGCACATACATGTTCATGTGAGAAACCCTCAAAAGGAATTAAAGGCAATAGCACTATCCATCTTCCTTACATATTGAATGAATGAAGCGCCGGCTCTGGGTTTTGGAAGTGTGACTGGTCACCCCAGTCACATGCCAGTGTTTCTGGTCCTTATCTGGATGATTTGCAAGCACATCAGCTCTTTCAAAACAACCTTGCAAATACTTCCAGTGAGAATGCTTTTTTACTCAAATCTGTGGTATACCTCATTTACCAAAAACAATCCTGGGGAAAGAAAATTTATTTTGTCACCAGAATGCATAAAAGGGGGGAGGAAGCCTTCCCTAGCACTTCCAGACTGAAGCTGAACACAGCAGCAAATACACTATTTAGAGAGAGGGGAAGTGCTGCAGAAGTCTCCTCGTACTAGCAGGGGTTAGAGCAGCAACTCCCAGACACAGAGACCTTTTGTAATGCCAAACCCCAAAACATTTTCTCAAAACTCAGTACGATTATCACATCCTAGTGGTGCAGAATTTTTAATGCTGAGCAGCTAGTACATTTTATGAATTCATCACTTTGCTGTTGAACACTGGCATGCACTGATAGCTAGGCACAAAAAGCTCCAGCGCTGTACAGAAGTGGCATTCAGCCTTTGACAAGCGAAGAGCTACTTTGTCATCAAACAGAGGCTCACAAAACCATGAAAGAATGAACCGCATTTAAAATGTGCACAGGCAGTTTATGCGGGAGTTAATACACTGCTCCAAACAAGTCAGCAAATTCTGCAGCCAGGAGCAGCGTTCGTCAGAGCGCAGCCAAGGCCCTGGGCTCATCGGCTATCTGTCACCCGTCTCAGAAGACAGGTTCTGTGTAAGTCAATATCGTCCATGTGTGTGTGGGCGCACTCTCACCTCTATTTTTTGTTTCAAATTGCTCGGGGGCAGCTGCCATACCACCTTCAAGACACCATGTGATGTTTTAATCAAATGTTAGCAAGGAGCTTGAAGCAGCTTAGAAGCCACAAGTGTGACACAAAACACCGGGACACTGAAATATGACATCACCAATATAGCAATGATTAGCTTCATTTTTTCTTGCCCGTTGCATGCCATTCTTTGTTGGGATGCTCTCTCTGTTGCTTAACTCCCCTGAACTGATATGAAAAAGAAAAAAAGAAATACCTGTTAAGCAAGATAAACCAGCCTAGGGTTTTAGTAGGAACCTTTTGGTCTATTTTATATCTTTATGCTGTCCAGCTGCCAAGATTAGGACAGCAAATGAACAGAAACATGGGATTGTTGCGTTCTAATCTCTAAAGCTTAGGACAAAAAGCTTTTGCCATTTTTCAGCTATGGATTTTGGTTACAACCCAACCTTGTCATCCTTTCATATGCAAACCTGCCACTATGATCAGTGGGACTTCTGAATATTTAAGGAATGCATGGGAACTTGTTATTTTTTCTCTTTAGTTCTAAACTGCCAAAAGAATTTGTGTCAGCCTTGGAGGAAGAGAGAGGAGGAGAATATGAGGGAATGTGAACAGAGCTAGATAATGCTGTGTGCCAAATGCTTCCCAATCAGCCCCTTGGCATGCTGCTAGCATGTTGGAACTGCAGCCAGAAGCATTACATTTGCAAGTGCAATATCTGCAGTCCCTTATGAGTAAGTTTTCAAACACAAATCCCATTCACAAATACCATTACAAATAACAAATAATGTTGCAATATTTGAGCATATGTCCACAAACACAGATTTTTTCTCATTCTTCTTTCAAGAAAAGGAAGGAAGGGTGTTCAGAATTCCCTTTACTGAAATATTTATGCTCACTGTGAAAGAATGAAGGGCACATTTTTAGTAACCAAGGTCTCTATAAGATAAGCATGAAACTCCAGCACAGCTGGTGCTTGACAGTGGAAGTATTTGTCTCTTGGAATTTTCTGTTAAGGAGATTCTTCATTAGTAAAAGAACCTTTTTAGTATTCACTCTCAGTTTGTGTTTATTATTTGGTTCAAGGCAGTGCTTATTGCTAAATATGTTATCTTAACATAGTAAGTTCCAGCAAATCATAGTATTTAGTGTTGAGGTTTCTGAAAGCTATAAATACTTGTTTACAGAATTAAAAACAGAAAGATAAACAATACATTTATATGCGTTTCTTTTAGATAACTGAATGTATTGACATACACCTTACTATTTATTTTTTCCCCACTACATTCCACATTCATGCTTTTTCTTTTTTTTTTTTTCTATTTACCTTTGATGTTTAAGCTACATTGTGTTTCATCTCTAAAGCAATGAGGCTTTTGAACATCACGATTTCACCTTTTGAGCCTAGAAGGGAATTTGTTGTGGAAACCGGAAAGGACATACTAAAAGGCTTGTTGAACCTGACTGGAACAGGCTGATTTGATCTGCCTTATTATCAGCATCATAGCTTCCACAGAGTAAGATTTTTCCACAAAGACATTTCCATTCTATAACAAAGCTGAAAATGTTGCCTGATCCAATACATACAATCTGATCCTTCAAGCTTCATGCCAACCATTGCCATTTCATTATTGTCCAGATGACACAAGACAAGACAGAAGTGTCGCTTAAAATACATGACAAAGAGTTCTCTAGCTAGCTTGGAGATTTATTACTGTGTTGAGTGAGATTGCATTTTTAGTGACAACAGTGCAAAAGACTCTGGATGGTTTGAAAGAATCAGCTTATGGAACTGAAGCATGCATTACTGTGTCTGTTGGAAAGAATAACTGAACATGTATCTGAACTTGTAGCATCAACCCATATTTTTAGAATTACTTCACTATGAGGCTTTTTTCTGTACTGAGACAAATACTTCATATAGTCAAAATGTTTCCAGTCTCTACTACAGGGAAAAAGGTCATGGACTTCCACAAGTGCTTTTGGTTATTGTAGTCACTAAATCATACAGAAGTTCAGCCAAAGGTATGTGAGTAAGAACCTGTAGCTGCTAAGGTTGATAGCTGTGCAAAGTGACCTGGAATTTCTCCTTATCATACACATTTCATGGTTTAAGTGACGTCAGTTTCTAACAGTACCGAGAGTACTGTTGGTGCTGTGTTACTATGGTAAGAGTTGCAAAGTTTGCATTTAAACCAAGGCTTCTAAATCTTATATTTGAAAATCTGTACAGATTTAGGACTGGATAAGAAGCAGCAAATATCTCTTCTTTACCAAATATCTAGCTTTTGTCAAAAAGTGTGAGGGAGCATCCTCTGGCAACTTCAACCAAATACAGCAGGTATAACAATAGGGTAAGACTTTTGACTCTTTCACTTTGCTGTAGGAACACCTGCAAGGTGCTTTTACTCTTCAGGAGCAGAGGGAAAGCTTTCCTTCCTCTTTCAGTAAGATAAGGCATCACGCACCAGGAAACAAGAGTTTCATCTGTCCTGGCTCTGGATTGTCCACCTATTCAAACAGCAGGTCTGCAGGATCTCAGCAGCTGGCTGGCAGCTTGGTGAATCTGCTCACATTTTGTAACAGAACAGAATCAGTCCTCATGGGAAGAACTGCTACAAAACTCCCCAAGTCGAGACTAGACAGTTTTCATTTTGTTATGTCAGGACATACTGACATTTTTAGTTAATTTTAGCTATTTTTTTTTTGGTGAGTCATTTTAAGTGGGTTCCCTTTGGCTTTTCTGAGCAATCACAGATGGCTCATTCCTCAGAGCTGCTTGGTGCAGCGAGTTGAAGAGTTTTCCCAATATCAGTCCCACAAGGTACGCGTGGCTGAGACTGGTTCTTCACTGAGCTATTTCATGACATTGAAACCTGTAGAAGCTTAGCTCAGGTGCTTGTGGCAAGTTGAAGACTATGATGATAGTCTTGAATAATGATGCTGGAAGCTGGTCCGCTTTTGGTCAAGCTTTTTATAGGCAAGAGGCTTTCTGAACCTGTTACTGAAAC
Source organism: Alectura lathami (assembly GCA_013399715.1). Taxonomy (NCBI): domain Eukaryota; kingdom Metazoa; phylum Chordata; class Aves; order Galliformes; family Megapodiidae; genus Alectura; species Alectura lathami. The sequence goes on from VXAV01001811.1 coordinate 139,502, forward strand.
CATGGGGAACTTCAGCAACCCAGAACATTTCTGCACCTAACAAGGGATTTATGGCTGAGTCTTCTGACAGGTTGTACGTGAGTTTGTTGTAGGGGATTTTTTAATGCTACCTCTGCAAAACAGTTTCTTTCTCCAGCAGCTCCCGAACTTAAATTTTAGCCTACAGCTCTCAGTCCACAAAACACACAGTTAGCAGGCAACTTTGAAAAAGATCTAATGAACAGTCATTTGGGATTAATTCACAGTTATTTTAGGCTTTTAAAGACAGTGTGACTTACCGTTGGTTAAGAGCTGCAGAAAAGGGCACATGGGAGGACAACTTTAATACATCCCAGGTCTAACAGCCTTGAAGTCAACAGTTCTAAAGTTTTTGAACCAGCTCTAGTATGTTTATTCTGTAGAGAAAGTTTCCTCACCCTGTAAATCATTGTACGATTAGCATTAATCTGACTGAAATGTCCTGAACCATCCGGTTCTCAGGCTAATTCTATTAGGCAGATTTTTCCACATGCTGGTTTGAAATGTTATCATATGATGACAAATGTAAGCTTTTTTATTGGATTTATGTAAATCCTTTCTTTGCTGAAGCTGTTAGAAGGGATCTGTGGTTGCTTTTAGAATCCACACACTGAAAGGCATCACAAATACCCTACAAGAGGCTAGGTTTCCTTCAGCAAGTCCAAGCTTCAGAACAACTGTTACTGGTCCACTGCAGACTTCCTTACAGCTTCATATGAGATGACGGAAAACTTTCTACCTGATTACCGTCTTTAGCGTTGTCAGCTCTTCAGAAAGAATGTACTTTGAGAGAGAAACCAGGAGTGAAAAGAACAGGTTCAAACCTCTGCTCATCTTAGCTCTCTCATTTGTTCGTTTCCTCTGTAGTTTGTACAAACTTCAAGGGGTTCTCATCCAGGTAGCTTTCATTTGTTTCAGCTTCTGTTAGAGACAGGAATATTAAAGGACT
>VXAV01001812.1:5252-19660 GCA_013399715.1 Alectura lathami
CAGGTTCCTCAAGGAAGCTGCCCCGGTGAACTTGCTGGCTGCCTTCGACAGGCCCACGCTGGACCTGGCCGCCTTCCAGCTGCTCTACACCTGGAGCCAGGCGCCGCACCTCATCAGGACCTACAGCAGGCCCCGGTACCTGCGGCCGGTGCCCACCCCGTGCCGGCACGTCGCCGAGGCCCGGCAGGAGCTGCCCGGAGAGTGAGCGCCATCGCCATCGCCCGCGCCCAGCCCACCCGCCTGTCCGCAGCCCGCCTCTCCCCGGGGAGGTGGGGTCGGCTCAAATGTGCTGTGGTTTTGCCGCGACCTGAGAAAACTGGGAAGCCAAAGAGCGAGAATTAGAGAGATTGTGATTGGTTTTATTTTTTAATCTCCTTGTTGTGGGTTGTTCACAGGGGAATTGTGAACTTTCTGGGGAAGTGCCTTAGTGGGGAAGTGTTACGTTCGGTTGGCTCAGACTGTAAGTCTGCCTTAACTTGTCTTGGTGGTGAAACTGATCTTTTCTGAGATTTGATTTTTGCAATACAAAATCCATTTGGGATTTAAAAATCCCATGAGTGCAAACAAAACCTCGTAATGTACCAAGATGCTCTTAAAATGAGATGAGCATTAGAGCATGGGTGTTGCTCACGGTCTGAAATGCTCAATGACATGCTTTAAATTTCCTGTGTAACAGAATACATCGTGCTAGATGGAAATGTAATACGCGTGTTAATGCAAAGTTGGGGGGAGCAGTTAAGCCTCTCTCACAACAGTGTGAAGAAGCTACTTGTGCATTTCTGTATTAAATGAAGGTTGTGCTGAAGGATTGAAATATGGATACAAAGAAACAAATAGCACTTTATTTTCACAAAGGCCTTAAGTCTAGGATAATTGGCTGCACTAAATACTTGCTATGGAGGAGGCATTAGTATTATGTTAAAGGGATGATGTTTGAGTCATCCCCAGGAAAACCTTCTTTTCACAGAAATACTCTGGGGCTCATTTGTTTGTGGTTCTTGTTTTTGAGATTTTTTTTTCTTTTGTCTTTTTGAGTATAATTTTCTCAGAATTTGCTTTAACACAAGGACCAACAAAGAAACTTTCTATTTGCTTTGGAACCAAGCTTAAACCAGTCCAGATCTCAATGATGTGTTCTGACTGCTGCGTGCTTGTGCTCTGCAGCAGGAGTTTGGTGGGTTTTTGGGTGTCTGCCTCGCCAGTCCTCTGACTGTGGCAGTGTTTTGACCAAATGACCTGATGGGGTTTTCTAGTGCTGTGCTATAGCAAATCATTATTTTCCTGCAGGGAGGAGGAAGTAAAATGTTTCAGGGTACTTGAAGATTGTTTAGCATTAATTCATGGTACAGTGGGACAGTCTTCAGCGATGGGTTCTGATGTCTTCTAAATGTAAGCATCAGTGAGGTAATTCCCACTTCTTGTGGAAAGAGTGTGTGAGAATGCCTCCCCAGGCGCCTTGCTGGGCTGAACAGGCAGCCTTTAGCTGTTTGTTAAACTTGTCCCTTAGGCTTGATGGGGAGGTTCCGCTCGAGGGAGCGCTTGGGCTTTCAGCCTCTGCCTGGTGTGCCCAGGTCCCTGCAGCCACCTGGCGAGCTGTACGGCAGCCTGCCCTGTGGTACGGGAGCCTGGCGTATGCCAGGGTGTCAGCAAATGCGGAGTTCCAAATCCTTGCTCTAACTTAAAATATCAGGCCACCTGCTCACGGGTTTTACGAATTGAAACCCTAAATGTGTTACTGAATTGCTGATGGTCATGTGCCTTATTACCCACTCTGCTGTGTCCTAGGTGAGCAGTCTGAAATGAATTACAAGTTACTGAATGTAACTCCTGGGGTGCTTCAGGATAACTTGAAGTTGCGAAGACACTCCTCCTCTCCCTGATGTGTATATAGATACTGGTGTGCTTTATCCACAGTTCTATGCAAAAAAAGCACAAAACATTTTTTAAATCTGCGAAGCTTTATAAAAATCTATTTTTCTAAGAAACACTCCCCAGGCAGATGTTTGCCTGCTTCTGTCTGTATTTTTTTTTAACTGCTCTTGCAGTCTTTTTTCAGGTAATTACAGCCTAGGTCACACCCGCAAGCTGGGTTATTTTTATATACGAAGCACTGTGCTTCTTTCTACAAATACCAATAGTGTATTTAAAGGTAGTATTGATCAAATGTTCTTTGCACATGGTATTTAAGGCTGAGTGAGCTGCCTTGGCTGTCCTTTTGTTTGCAGCAGACCATCCGTACTATTTTTGCAGGCCTGTGTTATCTGGTGTTCAAAGTGAGATGCAGGTCTGTGGTTGACACCATTCTGCCCGAAGGACTGGGTGGCCGGTCCAGGGCGCTGTGGCTGCCAGAACGCCTGACAGAAACACTCCAGCCCTTAATTCTGGCATCACAGCCACTTCAGCCATCTGTCAGTTTGTTTTCATCACTGTGCACCCCTCTCTCTGAAAAGGGATCTTTTCTGCAGAAAGGGATGCGTGTTTGGTGTGCATTCTGCACTGGGGGAAGTCTGTGATGGTAAGAACCTGGTCATTAAGGTGTGGCAAAAGGAAAAGATGGTTGCATCAGGCAACTTGTGGCACAGAGAGATCGTGGAGAATGGAAATGGCTTAGGAATTGAAAGTTGGGCTGAGAGGTGAGTGAGAATGGTGGCAAGCTCTCAGTGAATCTGCACTGAGCCAAAGGAGGTGAGGGGAAGGCTGGAGGAGATCTGCTGAAAGTGAGGCAGACTTGGACTGGGGAAAAGATTTAGCTGGGTGTTACTTTGACAGTATTTCCAAACAGGTTGAATCCATCTGGGACGAACAGTGAGGCAAAGACTCTCTTTATTAAGCCGCAGAGGCCTGATCTTCAGTGTGAGTTCTTGCTCAGCAAAGCATTTCCGAGTTTGTGATGGCTGGTGGCAGGAGAAAATGTATGCGTTTGCTTTACTCTTGCTTTGGGCAAGCATTCTGGAGGCACCACGTGCATGCTGTTGGACTAATTTGCAGCTCCACTGTTCACCTGAGACATGAAGTGCATTTTCTTTATCTGCTGCGGAGTGTATGTTCATGAGTACATCGGTGAAAGGAGCTGGTGGAAGCTGGGCTCTGTTAAGCCACACGAAACGTGGCAGCGGTAGCAGCTGTAGCATCCCAGAGCTCCTACAGAGCCCGGTCTGCAAGGAGGGCTGTAAGAATTGCCCTACGTGAGGAATCCCTCCTCCCAACAAGCACTACTGTAGTCACACGACAAGGCTCTGAGGGTGTGAGTGCTGCTGTTGTGATGTGCTACAGGGTCTGCGTGGTGGCCTCCGCGTGTGTGAACTGAAATGCGAATGCAGAAGGAAGAGCATGTAACTTAGCATTAATGTGGGTTCTCGGTTCTCTTTATCTGCAAGCTAATTTTACAGAGACTTTGTGCAAATGAAGTTGTCTTTATTGAACATTGATTGCAAAAATGCATACATGTAATGTCTTTTTGTATTGAAAAATCCTATGTAATTCTCAAGGACATCATTATTTCTTAGCTGACTAAATGTCTCAAAAACATTCCTCCTGCTTTGAATTTGAATTCTACAGAGTAATGTAAATTTTAAATGTCTGTTTGCAATGGATGCTTTTGGTACAACTGTTTTTTGCTGGTTAATAATTAGACCAAAGATTAAAGTGTTCAGCTGCTATTGTTTTTTTTTTGTTCATGTTTTCAAAAAGTGTTTATAGGCTAAAAATGTCAGTCCATTTTAATGAAACATTTATAAATTCATTTCCTATTTAATATCAAAATACATTTGCACTTTCATTGTTTCCGTAAAGTTGGTGTTCTTGTTTTAATGGTTTACTGTAGTAATAAACAGCTGTTTTAAAGCGTCTGTGCCTCAAGATTTAAATTCTTTCTTGTTTTTCTTTGTTTAGTAAAAGCTACCTGCGGCCACAGAGGTTTCTCTGAAGGTTTATGTGCTTTTTAGGAGGAGACTGCCGAAGTGGCAAAGCCATGGGAAACCAGGAAGTCCACACCTCGGAGCTGCGCAGAGGGAGGAGAGCCAAGAGCAACGAGTACGGCTGGCATGGGTGGTGCTGCTGAGTGCTGCAACAGAGTGCGCTGGGGTTGTGGCTGCATTGCTCTGAGGTTAGGGTGGTACTGGGTCTTTTTTCTTGGCTCCCAGTTCAGGTTGCTGCACAAAATCTGCTTTTCCTGGTGCTTGATGATGAGATAGGTCTTCATTTCACAGCATCTCTGTGAGCTTTTCAGCATGACATGTACAAACACCTCTCCGTTCCAGAGTGCGTAGGTCGTGCTTTATTAAATACGGAAAAACTCCCGCTGAAGCCAGCAGGAGCTGTGTGGATGGACCAGCAACTTACCTGTCCTTTATTGCTCTTTGGTAAGATGCCAAAATTACATGCTTATGGCTTGTGCTGATGTTCCCTATTCAAGAATGGAATAACAGCAAGATCTCTACCTTTTTAATCATTAGATGATATACCAAAAATAGCCATCTCTAGATCTTTGTGTGCCTGCCTCTTACCTTGCAGACAGTAGCTTCTCTAAGGAGGGCAGCAAGCGTTTAATAAAGCTCTGAGAATGTTCACCTGGTTAATGGACTTCTCACTTGCAGAGATTTAAAAAATATAATTTTCTTAGTGCCAACACTCAGTCACCCAAGTCAGAGCAGAGGAAGTATATTTAAATCTTTGCTTTTTTAATAAAAATTATATTAATGGCTTCCTTTAAAAGCAGTGAGAACCCTCTGGTCTCCATTCCATTCTCTGAAGTATTTCTCTGTTTGAATCCTGAGTTTCCATTCAGCAGAAAAGCATCAAAGAAACACAGGAGTTTCCTTTCATGATAAATCTGTTGTTAACCAAAAATTAACTGGCCTAAGGACTTGCGTGCCTGGTGTTTAAAGAAAAGCCTGCTTGCTTCCAACTCATTGGATAAATTGTTTAAAATCTTTCCACCCCTGTGCAAATACCTCCCTTGTAGTGCAGCCAAGGTCAGTAGTGAATTGCTGATTAAGTACTGCTAATGCAAGCCAAAGCTGTCTGGAGGGGAAAGGACACTTCTGTGTGCATCCCGTCCTCATAGGGCTCCAAAAGAGTTCAGGCAGGAGAAACGTGCTTTACGAGGCTGTGTCGTTTCCTGTGTCGCCTCTTTAAATGTCTGCATGTTGAGGCTTCCCTGAGGTAAGTGAAATTCTGACTGTGATAGTTAATTGGAGGAGCAGGCAGGAAAGCAGCCAGCCCAGCTTCTGTTGGCGCTGGTAGCGCGGGGAAGCTGGGCACCGACATAAGGGTGAGGAACCTGCACCCCGTAGGTGTGTGGGTTCACCTCCAGTGCTTGCTGATGCTCTCCTTAGGGCTCTGCCTAGCTCACACCATAATGTCAGCAGGCCATGGGGGCTGCCTGCGGACAGAGGTGCCTGTACCTTGTGTTACCATCTTGGAGTTCTCAAGGTCATGGTGTGCCTAACCTGGACACTGCCTGCGCCCCTGTGTGTGTGCCTACAGGGTCCTATTTTAGATTTGTAGCCAACAGTTGGCATGTTTGCAACTGCTTTACAAGAGACACAGAGCACCGTACCATTAAATCAGCAATAGAGCTATAGATAACATATGCTCTGTATCTGCACGACAGTCTGTTAGTACTCAAAAAATGAGATACACGCCAAGCTCTCAAAAGTTGTTACAAACGCATATGCATCAGATGTCATTGCGTACCAGTTTTCTGCATTAAGGAAGCCTTATTTTTTCCCTTTAAAGGATAGCAATACTGGTTCAGAGGCTTGGAAATTTCTGTGCACTCAAGTTACAAGTCTGCATTTCTTGAAACCCCTGGGATTTTTTTTCCACCTAAAATGAGGACCAAGGCTGTGTACAGAATAGTCAGTTCTCTAGCTTGGAGTGGGTGTAATGACGGCTTGCTTGAGTTTTCATGATACTCATGGTCCTCTGTAAATTTCTCTTCCTTCCAGAAAGAGTTCACATGATTATCTGGGCACGAAAAAAAAAAAAGGGAAGTAAGGAATCAAGAAGACAGGAGTGACAGGGGCTCTGCTGTGAAGTTTACTAGTCACCAAATTAAAGGCTCTCCCTTGTGATGGGTTCCTAGAGAAGGAGGCGGCAGAGTGGTTTGGAGAGTCTCTGCGCTGCCACAAACCCGCAGGCTGAGGACACAGGGAACAGCAACGTGTGACAGGATGGAGCACTCCTCCTGTCCCAGCCTGCTGCTTCCCAGTTCCAAGCTGGGCAGCCCGGCCCTGCTGCGGGGCAGGTGGGGGAGAAGGCAGCTCTCAGCTTCCCATGCTTTATTCCCCGCAAAAGGAGAGTGCTGGAACCCAACACTCCTGTCTGGGGAGGGAGGTTCTGGGGGCTGCTGATCCATCTCTGCGCTATCCCAGATGACCATCTGGGGTAACGATGTTCTAAAAGACAAGTGCCGCTCGAAATGTAAGCTAGGCTTACACGCACTGGAAAATGCTCTGGAGTCCCTAGTTCCTGCAGCATGGCATAGGTAGCAGCTCCGCTTCCTGTGCAAGCGCATCGCGGGAGCAGCAGCTACAGAGGAAGTGAGTCATCCCTCTATTTCTGGTGCAAAAGGCTGCTCCGTGCTGCGCGATACGCTTAGGAATATATTCGTATGGCTTCTTGGGAATGCGCCCCGCAGGACCATGTTTAGGCTTTTAGGCACCGGGGGCACTTTGCAGACTTTCTCTTGGTGTTCACTGGGTGGTGCAGGCCTGGCTGCTGCAGGTGGTGCTTCCCAGGGCGCTCCCTGTGCTCGTGATCATGCAGCTCGGGGTGGGTGGGCTGGCACTGAGGTGGGGGCTGTAGGGGAGGTTTTGTCTGTGTGGCTTTGGAGGATCTTGTTTTGTGTTCTACTGCTGAAGGCTCATTTAAGCATAATTGAAAAAGCAGAAACTTGCTAGTCATAAGGATTCTGAATCATGGGCACTTCTCCAAACAGCATTTCTGTACAGAGCCTGGAAGTGTTTTCCCAGAAGCTGTTAGAGCTCACCACCACCCAGACCCTAACAAAACTAATGAAAACACCTGAATATTAAAAAATGAAAAAGAATTCAAAAAGGGGGTGGAGAGTGGGGGAAAGAACAGCACATCAGTAAACCAGCAAGCCAATAAACCCCTATCTCCATTTTTGTTTCAGTGTGGTGTTTTCCGGGTACTGCATCCACGCAGTAAACCAGCTCTGGGTAGGGCTGGTTAAGAGGCGCAGTGCTGCCTGGTGAGATGGCACTGGTCTCGTCTGTACATCTTCACTGCTGCCCTGGAAGGGAGGTGACTACGCAGTGGATTGGCCTTAGCTGTAAATTCTGCTGTGGGAGGACAGTAGTTCTTGGTAAGGAGTTGGCAAGTGACATACAGTCGGTTTCCAAATCCTGCAGGAGTTTAACTTGTTTAGGAACAAAGCATGTCTTAGACAAAGCTTTTGCATATGCCAGAGGATGAAGATGAGTTTTTCTTCTTATCTCTTCACTTTTGTAACGGAACTTAAAGTTCTCTTCTTGAAATAGTTCTCATAACCCACAACATTCACAGGGGCACAAGGGGCATGTAATTAGCTTTGAATGCTCAAATAATTCTTCAAGGAACAGTCTTCCAAAATGATCCCTTTGTTAAGTGGCAGTTAAGAGCTAATTATAATGACATGCTAGGGGATGAAATTAGTACCCAGCTTGGAGCGACAACAGAAACATGCATGTAGAAGGGCTAGGGGGAGGTGGGAGGATAAGGGGCAGGGCAGGAGGAGGCAGGTGCAGCTTTGTGGCAGCTGCAGCTAACTGGGTTGCCAGCAGAAGGGTCTGCCCTCACTGGGAGAAGTGACAGCATTTCTGAGAGCTGCCTGGAATTGAGGCAGACCTCTTTGGCCAAAGCTGTCAGGGGTTTGTCACTTCTGAGGAAGAAGGTTGTGGTCTGGGCCCTGCTCTCTGCAATGCCTCCTGGGGAAGGGCTGTGTCAGCACCAAGTCCTTCTCTTCAGCCGATACCTAACTTTGTAACCAGACTTTGGCATCAAACAGCTCTGGGAGTCCAGTGGTTTGAGTATCTGTTTGTTTGAGCATTGCTGGAGTATCTGCTTGTGCAGAGGTATTTTATTTGAACAAAAGCTCTTGGCTCTTGGTGGTTAGCGAACAAAGCTGCCCTGGGCTTCCTCCTGCTCTCTGCCCCTGGTTCCCCCGCGTGCATGCTGAGGAGCTGCTGTGGTGACAGCACACACACAGGCAGTGAGTGCAGTGTTTTGCAGGAAGTGTGCAAATGGCACAGAAAGTTAATTCTGGGAGGATAATGCTCTTCTCTGACTGAGCACAGGACGTGTGTGTACAGCAGCCAGGCTGTCCTGGCACGTCGTTGCTCCTCCAAGTGGCCGGAGCTTGTGTTCAGCGGATTTCCCCCTCTGTGATGGGTCGGGATCTGCAGAGGAGACAGCACCCTCACCGAGGAGGCAGCAGACAAAGAGCTCCCTTCTCCCTCCCACGCGGTGTTTCGTAACCTTTAGTGGCATCCCAGAGGAACAGGAGCAGGATGGCGGCCGTGCCCTGCCTGCAGCTGCTCCGCTTCTTCCACTGGGGTAGCAGGCAAGGATGAGGCAGCATTAGGTTTCTCCTTGTTCAACACCAGAGGAGAGATGCTGTTGTCTGATCCGTACAAACAGGTATCTGCAGTCAGAGGCCTGGCAGCAAGGACAGATTTGGTCACCTGGATTTTAGCAGCTCCTGCGGACTTTTGCACATGAGGTTGGCCCTGTGGATGACGCAGACAGGTTTGCCCTCAAAGCATGGGTCTGAATCTGGGCTGCAGTGAGCACGGTGCATTGCTCTGCACAATGATTTAGGTTCCCATTAATGTCCACAGAAGAGGTTCCATGTGAGAAGGGAATTTTAATTTCGAAGGGACTCCGTTGGTTTCTGTTGGGTGCATTTAGCTGGCTTTGCAGCCTCCCTCTTCAGCTGAGCTACATCCAGGTGAAAACACTGCAGGGAAACTCCTAGGAGTGGGGTGTAAGGAGAAAGGAAACGGACGGATCCAAGCCCTCCAGGCCAGAACTGCTGGGTGATTCCATGTATTTCCTATCTGTAGTACCCCAGTGCTTTAGAATACAAATGACCCCTTTAACCCACCAAGTTAGGCCTACTGTGTGGAGCAGTGTTTGCACATCTGCCTAACGAGATGGCGAAACCAGGTGTAATGGTCTCTGCTGGCACAACGGGGTGATGGTAAGAGGAGTCTTCTGCAGTAAAATCAGTCCTGCCCTTTTGAACCTGTTGAATTGCAGAGTAGATACAGGCATGTTTGTGCAGGTGATGATTTGGTATTTGCAAATAAATGATCCTAAACTTGTCTTTATGGCTCTTCCTGCGGCTCAAAGCTGGTTTCATTGCTGTTGATGTTGTGTTTTTCAAAGCCCTTAAGCAATCTCTCTCCTTATGTTTTGGTCATTTGCTTCATATCTTAAAAGCTTTTCTCTTAGCAGCCATGTTTAACTGCTTTGGGATGACTTTTGCTGCATTTTACAGCTGCAGTGCCCCGGGGCTCGGTTAGAAGCCCTGCTGATTTAGTTGAAGAAGCTGCGTTTGATCACATCTGTTTCTGTGTTAACTTGCATCTCTAGGCCATGGTTGGAAAGGAGAAAGCTGCAGATGCCAGTTCCTCCCCCCTCTTCTAGGTTTGATATGGTTTGTAATGCTCATGTGCATAGGAAAGAAAAATCTTAAGATGTGACTTATTTGAATCAATGAAGATGTGAAGCACAGTCATTTGAAACAACTTCCAGGGGATGAAACTGTTTGAAAACAAGTCCTCCGTGAGTCTGTTATGTAACCAAACTCTCACCATTTGTCGTACAGTTTTATCTTCGAGTCCCAGAGGGACAGCCTTGAGTGCATGTGAGGCTCAGTTCACCTTATTCTGTAAAGCTACACACCCTGGCCTTTGTAGATCTATCACTTTTAAGACTGGAGTTACCCTGGGTATCTTTAAATCTGCATAGATCCGGAGCTCGGTTCGGCTCCTTCTGCTCAGCCCCTTGCTGGGCTGTGCAGCACCCATGGCACAGCCCTGCTGCTGCGTCTGCCTGCACAGGGAACGGGGATGCTGCCCTGCTTCGGAAGGGCTGGTGATGCTTGCTTCTCTGACGTTGGATTAAAAAAGCACTAAGGAGAGTTCTTCTATAAAAATAGAGCTCAACTTCCTTAGGAATTTGCCTCAGTGGGGACTGTGAGATATTCTCCCTCTAATGATTTATATTACAAAAATAGCTCTGTCCTATGTCTGCAAACAGTTAGAAATGTGAGCCTGGAACAGAACTCCAGCAGCTAACTCCACAGCCTTGCAGCTTGGATAAACCAATCGTAAACAGAATGAATTATAAAAGCAACTGCAAAACCCAACTTCTTCTGAATACATCATTCTCTCCCCGGAAGTCTGAAAATACCCTGGGCTTTTTTCATGCACTGTTTCCAAGCTTTTTTGGCCTAAATGTGAGGAGTGAATTCCAAAGCGGAAGAGCCCTGGCAGCGCTCTGCCTTCCCAATGGGACGCGGCCGTGGCCGGGTGAGCTGCAGCGATCCCGTGGGCAGACACGGTCCCGGCCCTATGCAGGATGGGGCTGGCCAAAGGACGGGGCCTTATGTTCCCATCTACATGTGTGACAGAGCACTCACTGCTTGCCTTCCGCTGATCACACTCGGTCTGAGCCTAGTGGTGCTGCAGAAGCAAAAAAATATTGCAGAAGCAAAATATATTGCAGAAGCTACAAGGGGGCTATTGCTGGATGTGGTCAGCACGTTGGGACCGAACACGACTTAACCCGGTGGTGAGAGGCTTCTTGTGAGCAGGAGCTGGTGTTCGAGAGCTGGATAAAATAATGGTGCCTGCTCCCTCAGAGGCTGTGTGCCCTTTGGCTGTGTTTTTTTAATCTCTGTTTACTATAGCAATAGCTCAAGGAGATTATGCTGCGTCATTCGGTTCCCTGCCGGGATGTATGTTTGTATGTTAAAGACAAACTAGAAAATGTTGGAGTGCAAGAGAGTGGCTGTAACTTCTGTGGCAAAAGCAAGGACATTATAAATTAGGTGAGGCAAGGAGGATCTGAGCATTGCAGATCAAATGTAGCCACTTTGTCTGGAGACTTAGGAAAATAGAAAAATCTGCTTTTAGTGATATTGCCAATTAGGGAGCTGCCAGGTGGCTGGGTAATGACCCAGCTGCAGAAATGCAGAATCAGCAGAGGCTGCCTGTGAACAAAAGCTGCGGAGCACTGCGAGGGCACAGCAGCAGCCAGGAGCATGGGCTGCAGGAGATGGAACAGGAGAGGTCCTGGGGCAGGCACCCCAAACCAGGAGCAGCTTAGGAAAACTGCATGGAAGGCGGAGGGAAATGCAATGAAAGATAAAAAACAGTTGGCTACTGAAAGTGCAGGAGCCTGGGGAATGGTGTCTTGCCTTGCAAACTGAGCATGTTCATGTGTCTGTGGAGTTGATGGAGTAATTTGGAGACCAAAGGCTGGGTGAGTCATGGCCATGGGCTGTAGCACCTTCCCTTTTGTCATTAGCTGGGGTCTGCCTGTCATGCTGCTGCCAGCCCAGTTCCTGCTGGAAACGGCATCGTTGGTGGCACAAAGCTGCTGCTGTGGCCTCGTGTGAGCTGGGTGCAGGGCGCAGTCCCGCTTCTGGTGCTCCGCAGCTTTTGGGGTAAAACCTCATGAACTTACCTGCACTTCCAGGAAACCCATAAGGAGGCAAACATCTTGCAAAAGAAGGCTTTGGAAGAGTGAATGTCAGCTGCCTTGAGAGGGCTGATGCTCTTCATCCCTGGATGCGTTCAAGGCCAGGCTGGATGGGTTCCTGGGCAGTTGGATCTAGTGAGCTGGTGGCTGGCAGCCCTGTCCACGGCAGGGGGTTGGAACTAGATGATCTCTGAGGTCCCTTCCAACCCAAGCCATTCTGTGATTCTAGGGGAATAAAGCTAACCCTGCAGTCACGAGAGCGTCTGGGCTTGCGTGGGCTGCCAACAGCAGCGGGAAGCACCAGCCACCATGGCCGTTTATGAACACTTCTGGAGATAAGGGGCTTATTTTAGGCAGAGTGGGAGCTGGCTACTCCTGCAGGCTCCAGTAAGGGTGATAAGGATGTGGCATAGGAGCAGCAAAGACACCACATCTTATCTGGCACCAACACTTTTCTCCTCACTGTCCCCTTCCAGCAGAAAGCACTGCCTGTTGCTTTAGGAGGATTCAAAGAAAAGTAGCCATCAGGTCTCTGTCCTTTCCTTCCTTTCTCTGATTTTTCACTGATGCTCTTTGCTAACTTAGAGGCATGAAGCAGCCTGAAGTCTTTGACTAGGGCTGGAGGGACACGTGTAGACAGGGTGCTCTCAATGCTGTTAGTCCTGATTTTGGTTTGCTGAGTTGCTGCTGAACTGATTAGCTGTGCTGGAGGTAGGTTTTGCTGCTTGCTGGGCTAGTTCAAGTGCATCCTCTGGATGTAGCTGATAATACTCCCAGTGTGTATTAATACAAGTAAGAAGAGAAATACATCATAAAAAAAAAAAACATATTCTGCAATCATAGTGCTAATTGCATTTTCTGTGTTGAAATTTTGCATTTGTGAGCCTTGCCATCTGCATTGCAGCCACTGCATGTGGGAAGCGTGGAATGTGTCTTATCAGACACAGGGCGCGCGCAGCAAAGGACATCCAAAGGTTATGTTGTCATCCTGCCAAATGGGCCTGTTTATTCTGACTGCTGGAGGAGCAGAGCTTAATCAGAGCATCAGCCATATGCAGATTTGAAATTAGATTTTACAATGACCACCTGTCTGCTGCTTTGAATCCATCATATTTCGTGGGATAGAGCTGTGTTTGCCCAGTGAATGTGTTTGCTGAGAGAATGTACTCTGAAAGCCTTGATGCAGCAGCGTACCAGGCACCTAAACACATGTACACGTATGAGCGTGTGATGGAAGTGCAGCTACCTTACAGCTCTGTGCTACGGGCTGATGCTAACGTGTGTGAATTCACTCCCTGCAGCAACCAAGAGCGTTACTTAAACCTCACGTAACCTCCCTTCTGTCCTGCTCCTTTTTGGGTTCATGATGCTCACACACTCAGCCAAAGGGCTGCTGCCTCCGGAGGAAGGGGAGCACCGAGCCTCCGGTATGCCACAGTGAGAGAGGATGGATGTGGCACCAGATCTTCCTCTCCTAAACGTGCTTAAAGGAGTACAAACAAGCACATGTTCATACAGCGAGGCATGTCGCAGTTTTTGTGACTCACAGCATAATGGCCTTAAGGAGCCAAAAAACAAATCTGGCTGAAAGTTTAGGCCCCACTCTCCCGTTTGTTGCAACGTGAAAAACACCCATGTGTTCGCTCACTGCGAGCTGCATCAGGGCGGTGGTGAGTCAAGATGAAAAGAGCAACAATATTCAGGGTAAGGACTGACATTTGAATGCTGGCACTTGGAAAGAGGCTGCGGAATTAAAAAGAATTCAAGAAAAAATTGACAAACAGCTTGTACGGCAGTTTAATCATATGCTCAAAACCGCCTGAAACAAAGCACTAGTGTTTGCCTTGCCTATCTCCACTGCAGTGGTAATTCTTCTGAAACAGGCAAAGCTCTCCCTGGGGAAAATGAGAGTTTATTTTCTTAACTGGGAGCAAGGCCCTTCCCACGGCAGTCAACTGAAGATTTTCCCTGAATCCAGTGAGAGCTTGCCTGGGCCACTAAATGAGGTTGGGGTGGAAGAGCCTCCCAGCCCCGCGGCCTCACTCAGTGCAGGGAGCAGCAGCGACACACGGCTGTAGGCCAGCCGGCACCTGAAGCGTGCTCTGCTCCCTGAGCAGCGGGGTTGTCAGAAAGCTCCATCTCCCACTGAAGATCCCTGTGAGCGCTGCCAGCTGGACATGAGTTAACCTCTCTCCCCTGGACACGCTGCTCTATCCAGCTGTGGGAGCTGCAGCTGTACCCTGGGGTTCTGTGCGAATCCACGTGCTGGCAATCCACGGACCCCAGCGACGTGGTGCTCGGTGCGCTCTGTGCTGCCAGCTCGTCTCACTCCAGCTCCTCCTCATCGCTCGGGAAGACACAAGTACCTGCTTTAATTCCATACACTGAACATCCTTTAACCCTGCACACGTAAACTCCTGAAACATCCACGTCCCTGGCAGCTCAGGCGCGTTTGCAGCGGCGTCTCTTACAGTGGGTTCTCCAGAGAAAGGCACGCATATAAAACCCGCTTTCACCGGATAAGGCCACCCCTGGACCAGCTCCGTACCGAAGCGCCCGTGCTTCCACCCGCACCGCGGAGCCGTGCCGGTCCCCGGGTACCAGCGAGGGGCTCCCGGCGCTGAATTTCCGCGCCGGGCCCTCTGGAGGTCAGTGTTCGCCCGTGCTGCAGCGGACCTGTTGCACCGCGG
>VXAV01001812.1:20696-50518 GCA_013399715.1 Alectura lathami
CCCGACGGGGCGGGCCGGGAGCCGCCGTGCGCAGTGAGCCCTGCGTGCAGGTGGGTGCGGGGCTCCCCGGAGGCACGCATCCCCCCCGTCGGAGCTGGGGCTGCCCCATGCGAGTGCGGATCCCGCCGCCGCCCCCGAGCTGGTGCTGTCAGGGGCACCCCGTTGTTCCCAGGTTGCTGTTTTGGGTGCAGTGGGGCTGTGTGAGGCTGTGGGGGGCACCACGGAGTTGCATCTGGGGGACCCTGCTGTCCCCACACTGCGGGGTGGTGGTTGTGGTGGGGTGAAGTGGGGTTGCTGGGGGCTGTGGGGCACAGATACTGGGGCCCCAACGTAACGTGAGGACCACAGGGGTGCATGGCTGGGGGGACCCCGCTGCCTGTCTCACTCTTCTGGGAACCTCTGCCTCTCCCGGCCCGTGTGAGCCAGGTGGATGCACGCAGCTGCTACTGTTTGCTTTCCTTTCATGGGTCCCTGCCTTTATATCCTATATGGCATGGCACTGGTGACTTGTTTGCCTGTTCTGTGCTATAACAACTCTTGTCATTTCTGTCCCTGCTGCTCCTGGCAGAGGTTTCTGGGTGATGGCAGCATCGCCCTGTTACGTTCTGTGGTGCCGCAGCTCGTGCTGCCCGGCTTAGTGGCACATGGGAGTGGTTTCCCATAACCTGTGGCTGGTGGCAGCTGGCATGGCTGTGTGACCCCAGCCTGCCCCGTGTTCCTGTGGGCCGCTCGGAAGTGCCTCTACTTTTGCACAGCACGTGCTGCGGCGTTTGAGTGCATGGCATGAATCCAGCGGATTCATTTTAGAGCAATTTAAATATTCTCGTTGCAGCTTCACTAAACCACTGTCACTTTGGCTGTGGTGCTTTGGCTGCAACTTTGCATTAATAAGGGATGATAAAGCCCCATTAAACCATTCAGGATTTCCTTAACCAGTTGGTCCATGGGTATCTAATTACTGTCTCGTCACATTGCACCGCAGCATTTTCAGTCTCTTAATTTCTGTTGCAAATGAGCCGTGGCCTTCTTACCAAGCACTGGTTTTGGAGAAGTTAAGAGAGAGGCTTTGTGCTAAAACGCATCCCATGGGAGTATTTTTGGAATGAAATTCAACTTCTGCATCCTAGTTTTTTTATAGAAGGCTGCTCTTGTCCATATTGTCCATGAATGTAAAGATAAAAACTGATTTGTGCTTATGGAAGAGTAGGGAAGAGATTTTTTTGTTTGTTTGCTTCTTTCTTAGGGATCCCCCTTTACAGAGGGACAGCCAGGACAATTAGGAAACTCTTAGTCATTGGCAAGGTAGGAAAGGCATTTCAGCAGGCATCTGAAACGCTGCTAAACCTCCAGTTACAAATGAAGAAAGATGTGAATAGTGTGGAAAGGATGGCTGTGTGATTAAAACCCTTGTGATTTCTCCCCTTGCTGTAGATTTTCTCTTTGCCCTCAGGAAATGGCCGCAGTGCAAATGTTCAGGCCAGCTTGGAGCACTGGTTGGCGTCTGTTCTTTTAACCTTAACTGAGGGCCGGGGGATGCTGGAGATGCTCAGTGCTCGAGCGATGTGTGCGTAACAGCGAGCACGCCGGGTCCGCGGCCCTGCCTAGCAATGCTGCTTTCACCGAATTGGCGTTAGAGCTCTTGTTTATATGGGCAGAATTGGACAAAGCCTTTCCCAACTGGAGTGTTTGGATACGGTTTGCTGTCAGCTGCCATTAGAGACAGGTGATTAGGAAAGCGAAGTGGCCGCAGATGATATCCCATCAGCAAGGGGCCATGAGTGGGATTTTCGTGCTGCACCGTGGATTTGGGAGTTTCACTCCTCAGGAAGCTTAGTGGGAAAGGGCTGGGAGCAGCAGAAGCTGGTGCCTGGCTGGGAGACCTTGCCTCCGTCGGATGTGGGTTGTCTTGCCAGAAATTAAAGCTCATCCCAAGCTGGGGCACGCCATGACAAAACATTTGAAGTTGTTGGAGCATTGCTAACCTGTTTTTGTCTCTTTCATTTTGTTCTCCTTTGCCTCATCCTGGATGTCTAAAAGGACAGTTGGAACCAATAAATGAGGTGAGTTAATCTGATGATTCACTCTCTGCTCTGTCTCCTTGCGCCATCCTGAGGGGATTGTCTTGTATTTTCTGACTCTTTGCTGATGTCCTAGATATAAGTAATGCACCGCATTCTGGGCTGGTAGGTTTCTTTTTTTTCTTTTTATTTTTTTCCCTTCAATGCTCATATTTTGTTTACGGAAAAACTGTTTTACTGGAGCAAAGACAGATGTTGCTGTGGAGTCTGTGCATTCCTAAGAGAAGACCCCTTTGCACGCTATGATAGCACCCTTGCACCAAGTATTTTTGGGGGATATCCATGGAGAAATGCTCACGTGCTTTATTTCCTCAGCTTCTTATGAACATTCCAAGTTCGCGTACAGTTGTAAAGTGGTTTGACTCTGGATGGGGACGTGCTGTGCTCTTGCAGCTCTGTCTGCCCCATGACCCTCACTAGCAGTGCCTTTGTCCTGCTCCAGAAGGTTTCTCACTGCAGGATCGCAGCTGGCACGGGTGGGACAGGGCTCAGCTTGGGCTGTCCGCTGTGGCGCAGGGACCGACGGCGCGTGGTGCAGCCTGTGCTCCCTGCGGTGCGGTGGGGTGGGCGCGTGAGGGTGTGCTGGCACGCCTGGGTCTGTGAAAGCAGGGAGCGCTGACACAGGAGGTGCTGCTGGGGCCACCGTGGAAACCTAAGAAAGAAAACACTTGTCTAGAATAATTAACTTAAAAAAACGTAATAATCATTAATCACCCTAGCAGAGGGGAGGCATGCAGGCAGTATGCTTTTGCTGATCCATTTTAGTGGCGAACTGGTCGGGCTGCAACGCCATATGTGAATGGATCGTCTGAATATTACATGCTGATATATCTACAGGGGCGAAATGTATTCACGTTGCTGTGTTAAAGCTTTCAGATTAAATAGACCCTCGCAGAATTAAGCTGGAGCTTTCGCTTACCTTCTGGTTTTCATTCCTTCTGTTGCACATTTGCTGATCTATTAGTTTGTTGATGTGTGTGAAAGAATAAGCGTTTCCACTCCAGCCTGTTGTTACGCCATAGTGTTTTGTAAATCACCCTCTTGCCAACATACATAATAATACATTGCTACAGAGGAAAAGTACCTGCCATGCATGCTTATTTTCCTGCCTTGTTATGGCAGCAGTGAAGTTGGGCTGGTAACTGCACAGCACTTGTCTGTTGATATAGATGGAATAAATATAGTTCTTAATGTGCTGTTGCCGAAACATAAATACAGCTGAATGTTATTTCTCAATAGCTATTGATGGGTTGTAATCTTGTACTTTGGTTTCCAATGGCTTCAGGGTCTGCTCGCTAGAATCTCGGATCTCTTGCTGTGCCGGTGGACTTGTAGAAATTGTTGTCAGAAGTGTTTCGACTGTAGCTGTTGTCAAACAAATGAAGATGAAGTTGAAATCCTGGGACCTTTTCCTGCTCAGACTCCAGCCTGGCTGTAAGTTTAGATGCACAATTTCACAGCACTAACGGAAGAGCAGGGCTGTTCAGCTGCGATGGGACTATCGATATGAAAAGGCAAAAGGACATTCAGGGTTCGGAGGATGCCATACACGAAGGAGGAACCTCCTGCTGAGGGTGGGAATGTAGGTGCTCAGTGGTAAGGAAAACTGGCGGCACTGTTAGCTCAAATAGTAATGGGAGTCTTGGTAAAACACTTTCTGGTAGGTAAGACAGAAGTCATCTTGTAAGCTGGCATAGCAAGCTGATTGCTAGCTTAACATCTAAAGATGCTTTTCATCCAAAGTCCTATTTCCCCTACAGACAGACCAGCCCTCTGGAGCACTTAGCTGAAATCAGTGACAACACCAGGTTTCACCTGGGCTTTGATTAGTGTTTTTGCGAATCTATCACAAAGAAAGGCAGTGATGTCCTCCCCATTTTACTCCTTCTCCTTCGGGAACCAGGGAGGCTACTGCGGACTGAAAATAGGGAGAGTGCAGAGGTCTCCTGCCCCTTAAGGATGGCTCTGCTGGGCTGGGCTGTCTCCCTGAGGGCAGAGCAGTTGGTGGAGATGGCTAAATGTCACCATGCCCAGAAACTGTGGTGCAGGAGGTGCCCATGTGGTGCATCCCATGTGCCTGGGCACTAAGACGCTCAGGTGATGTTAATACCCCTGTGAATACCTGCTGCTGTTCTGTTCGGCATGGAAGGCCCATATGCTGTTGCTGCATGAAATAAGTTATCTCATGTTTAAATCAGTCTTGTCTGTATACCTTTTGAATAGTAATGGAAAGGTTGGTAATTAATACTGAAGCAATAAAAATAGAAATGTTCAAGATGTGTTAGAGTGGTTTTTAAATGTGAAACAGCATATTTAAGAGTCTGATATATGCCTAGAAGTGGGTTCACTGGCAATTAATGGGGGATGGAAAGAAAATCAATGCTAAATAGGAAAGCATTACACACGAGAGAACACAGTGATGAGGCAGCAGTACTGGATGTAGAAAGATTGCTGCAGAAACAATCGCATACCTGGGAGCAAGGAGGCAGGGAGCCTCAGAGCCGCCGTGCTGGGAGCAGAGGGACATGACGTGCACGTGGCTGGCCCTGCAGCCAGCTTTGGGCTGCTGCATCCTGCCTGCTGCAGGGCACCGTGAGCACCGGGGCTCTGTTCCTCCTGTGGCCTTAGAACTCACGTGTGTGGTGGCTTTGTGGATGAGCTGGACTTTGCCACAGGCAGAGAACATGGAGACCTTTGGACTCGTCAAAGGCTGTCTCCAGTCTGTGTTGTTTTTCCCTGGTCCTGCTCCATCTGAAAGCCTTGATGATGAATTTTTTGCAGTGATGATAAGCAGACAGCACTCTTCAGGGGGAAAAAAGCCCAGTTCTTCAGCCGTATTGTGCTTCACGCTGCTCTTACTGATGCAGCCCGGGTAGGTTGCCTAGGGTCCCCCAGCCTGGTTCACAGCCAGGGCTGTGCCTTTGGTGTCACATCTTCATCTTTCCTTCCAGCTTCAGGCACCTGTGGACTGTACTGCTGTAGTGGTGGGAGGAGGCAAGTTCCCACAGGAACAGCTGGGAGCGGCAGGCAGGAACCGGCAGAGGGGACATGGGAGATGAGTGGTTTTGCTTTGAGTGGAGGCATGGATGCTGCTGTGCCTTAGGATGAGTGAAGTCACCATCTCTGGTGCTACTGCACATCCCGTCGTCTCTAAGCTGCTGACACATGTTGTAAGGCTCTGTAGGGCTGAGCTGCTGCTGCTGCTCAGCAGGGATGGACCCAGCACGGTGCCAGGGAGGGTGGTGGTGCTTTAAGCTGGGGTGGAAAGGGGTGAGGGAGCCCCGAAATGAGTGGAGTGAGGAGGGCATGGAGCAGAGGTGAGAGAGGGGCTGAGGGGATGCGGCTGAGAGGAGAGGGGAGAAGATGAACTGTAGAGGAGCAAGGAAGACAAAGCGGAGAGGAAAGTAGAACGCAGGAGACAGATATGCTGTACCTTGTTTGCTGATCAACAGGATGGCTGCGCTCTTTGTGTGTGGATTTAAGGTGGACATGATGCCATGCAGCCTCTGTTGGCTCGCAGTTCACAAGTTGGAGAAGATCTTATTTTCATTGTGCTAACCTTATACTTGGTAATGTCCTCATGCATTTTTGGAGGTAGGAAATAATGTCTGGAGTTGGTTGTGTGTGCAGAGCAGGGGTTGGGAATTGGTCTCAGAATAAGGTGCTTAATGAGTATGTTTTTAAAGTGCCCAGAGATCTGCGTATGCTCATTGATACCCTCCTCCCTTATTACATTTTTTTTTTTGGAAAGAAGGCTTTTAGATTCAGGGGAAACCCCTCAAATGGAAGATGGATTTGACAACACCATATTCTTCATTTAGATACATGCACTGAGTTTGGGTAGAAATCAATTTATTGTATTCCCTGTATACAGCCTGGAATACAGTCTAAAAATAGACCCAGGTTTTCAGCTGAAATCTTTCAATGTTGCTACTTCTTCCTGCACCCAGGAAGCTAATACCATACAGAATGCAGTTTGCTCCTTCGTTACGTCCCCATCCAGTCCACATGGAAAAACTGATTTTAGGGTCTTCATTTGCCTACTAGCAAACATCTAAATGCCCGTGCTTAATAATCCATCCTTTGTGATGTGCACATAGGTTTTCCCTTTGGCAGCTGTGAGACACTTGATGTCCTGGAAATTCCGGAGAGGACTATAAGGTTGCAAGTTTAAGTACTTCTTGAGAGGCTGTTGATTTTTCTCTTTCTGAATTTTTTGCAGTAGTCTCCAGTAGGAACTCGGGGAAAAAAAATCTTACTGAATTGGGTCTGATTGCATTGACCTGAATGCATGGTAGCTGCTGCTTCTTATTTCACGATGAGCACTTGCATTGCAGGCCTTGCAAAAATGGTCTGGAAACGAGGCTATGTGTTGGCCCCGCCTGTTATGGAATACTCATAAAAAACAACAATAACAACAAAGAAAACAAAACAAAAAAACCAACAAAGATAAATGGTGAGCTCTGTGAGATTGAACTGAAATCAGAACGAGACTCCTCTTCCCAAAGGCTCTGATTAAACAGAAACAGAGCTGCTTTAACCAGAGCCAAAGTTTATTTGAGGAAAAATTATTGTGGCTCAGTAGCAATTTCCTTACTAAAGGTCATCTGTATGTTATTAGCTCACTATTACGTTTACCCATTGTAGAACATCCTTAATGCCTCTCTTCCTGATTCCCTTTTCACCCGGCCTTCTACTTGTTTTGTGCATTTGCTTCTCAAACACAGACACATCCAAATGCTACATATGATTGTGCAGACCTGCGTTTAGGCATGAAAAAGCCATTTGTGTTTCTAGTTCAGGCTGTATGTCACGCTGCAGGGTTTGGACTGCCCTTAATGGGCTGCAGAGTTGTGCAAATACTGTGTGCCCTCTTTAACATACATTTTTGTTTTTATTTATTTGTTTACTTCCTTATTTCTTTTTGATGTGGATGAGTTGTATGACTCTGGGCTTGTGAGGTTTGCATGTACTCTAGATCCTGATGTGAGCTTTGTGGGTTTGGATAATAAATTCTAGTTTAAATCTATTTTATATTCAGGGAGCCTTTTCTATAAGCTTAATTTTTTTTTTTTTGGGGTCCCCCCCCCGAACATTTCTATTGCCCTAGCTCAGTCACTGATTACTAAAGCAAATGATTCAACATATTTCGTCTATATGCAGCCTGGCCATGAACACAGGACGAATGTATCAGGAGCAGGGCTCAGGCAGTGTTCCCGTGGCTTTGCTCATTTCATGCTGGTGCTTTCCTTGTGATCTGCTGCTATTTTCCTGAGTCCTCTGTCTCCTGGATTCGCTTAGCATGGTGCTCTACATGTCTCATACCACTGCCTGGTTTCACTTCCACCAGCAGGCTTCTACCCATGGCTCACCTCTGAAGAAGGTGCTGTTGGGGTCTGTACCTTCTGCATGGTTACTGCCTGCCCCTGCGCTCCTTCCAGCCAAAGCTGGGAGGTCCTGGCGCAGTTGTGAGGAGTTGAGATTTTTAAACAAACTGCTGTAATAGGTGAAAAGTAAGTTGAAATGGGAACTGTATGTGGACTTATTTATGATCCCGGTCTCCTGTTGAGTCTTGTCAAGGTGCTACAGCTCTCACTGGCGCTTTGTTATTGGGATCCTGCCATCCCTTCCCTGCCCTCACCAAGACACCTGGGCAGTAAAATTCCTGTCTTCTGAGAGTCTCCTCTGGTTTATAGAAGTGGATAAAAAACAGCCAGTTATTTAAAAAGACATGTCAATAGATAGCTGTTAATTAATCCTATTTATTGAGTTTTGAAACATTCGTGTTTTATCTGCAAGGCAATATTTTACTGAGAGAGAGGTGTTTGGTGGGATTGAGATGGCTGAGCATGGTAGTCTCCCATGCTGGTTCACTCCGAGTGATGGCCATGATTCCGGAGGGTGGATTTACAGCAATGAGCTGGTGTTATGAGGTTGTTTGGTTGGTTGGTTTGGTTTTGTTTGCTCAGAGATGGATATACTATTGCTGGTTGAGATCTGGGTTGCACATGCCTCTGTGGCTCCTGTTTGAAAGGCAAGCAGAAAGACAGAGAATTTCCTTTTTACATGGGCATGAAGTCAGTTGCTCAACCTTTTGCTTGCCAAATAGATGTAAAGATACCCAGCAGCATCCAGGGATGTGCACATAAGATTAGACTCAGAAAAGAATGTGTTTTTGTTCTGTATATAGTCCTTCTGCTGGGCTGAATCACCCAAAGGTCTCTCGTTACAACAGGATAAGCAGCCAAAATGAGGACAAAGATGGAGACTCTGATAATACAATCAGTGACCTGCCTCCCACTCTTCAGGATGTTTCCCCTGACAGAAGGCGGTCGTCTTCAGATGCATCACGGTCCACTTACAGCCTCACCAGGCGGATTTCAAGTAAGGTCGTCCTTCCAACACTAATGTAATTCTTGTGGGGAAAAAAATCAGAGTGTGTTGCCTGCTCTTTCATCTCTTAGACAGGGAATCAAGTCGAGTTGAAGGTACGTTGATTAGAATCTTATTGTGTTCTACAGGAACACAGTGGAAGGGGCCACCCTGTTTTTCTTGCTGAAGCGTGTGTGTGGTAAAAATGGACAAGGGGGGGAAAGTGCAGGTTGCTCTGCAGCATAGCTAAGGGTGCTATTAATTTTTTGCAATGTAATGGTGGAAAGTCCCACTCAGCAATGCGTCAGTGAGGCATTGCACAGACACATAATAGCTGGACTCAAAGAACCATGAGTTGTCTTGGGCCTGTAGCAGGTTGAGTTTCTAACAATCATATTTGTGCATTTTTCTCATTTAGGTTTGGAGTCGAGGAGGCCAAGTTCTCCACTAATTGACATTAAACCTATTGAGTTTGGAATAATAGGAGCCAAGAAAGAAATAGTTCAGCCAACTATCCTGCGGAAAACCTATAGCCCAGATGACTATTTTAGAAAATTTGAACCAAGACTGTACTCTCTTGACTCGAATAGCGATGATATGGACTCCTTGACAGATGAGGAAATCTTATCCAAGTACCAGCTGGGCATGCTGCACTTCAGCACTCAGTACGACCTGCTGCATAATTACCTAATAGTGCGAGTCATTGAGGCTAAGGATCTGCCTCCCCCCATTTCGTATGATGGCTCAAGGCAAGATATGGCTCACTCCAACCCCTACGTGAAGATCTGCCTGCTGCCAGATCAGAAGAACTCCAAGCAGACTGGAGTTAAGCGCAAAACTCAGAACCCAGTGTTTGAAGAGAGGTACACATTTGAAATCCCATTTTTAGAAGCCCAGCGAAGAACTCTGCTTTTAACTGTAGTGGATTTTGACAAATTCTCACGCCATTGCGTTATTGGCAAAGTGTCAATGCCACTGAGCGATGTAGACCTTGTGAAAGGTGGACACTGGTGGAAAGCCCTTGTTCCTAGTTCTCAGGTAACAGAATTTATCAGATTATTGCCACAATTTCTCTCAGTGTTTTCTTTGTGTGGTTCCTTTGCTTGTTGGCGATTAATACCATTTCTGGTACATTGTCACCTTGTTAATACAGCATCTGCTGGGCTGAAATAGTGTTGGGCCCATAGCTGGTCTTGGAGCTGCTTTGCTGTGAGGTAGAGGAGCTGCCTTCTTTCATGTTCAGGGGAGGTGGAAGGACAAAAGATCTATGTCAGCACTAATGAGAACAAATCAAAACTGCTTTGGAAATCTACACTTTGTGGAAGATCGTTCTTGTCACTGCCGTGACCTGCCTCTCTTCCCAGACACTGCAGTGACACTGTCTCTTCTGGGTCACTCCTGTGGTTGTTCACGTGACTGTGCTTTGGAGAACCACTGGCTCCGGTTCAGTAATGATCTGATGCAGAGATGAGATGAGCTGAGTATGGGTGAGCAGCATGCTGTTCTCTTGAGGAATCACTGGAGTGAGATCCTTAATGCTAAGCAGCAGGTAAAAGACCATGCCCGTACATAAGTGTTGTTTTGGTTTGGATTGTACGTTAAGTGTTTGGTGGGACGGACTCCAAAAGGGAGGCACAGGCGAGCTGCTGCCCAGTATGTGATCGGGGCCAGCGAATACGCAGAAGGTCTGACTCCTCCTAGGAAATATCAGTGCAGGTACTGCCAGATTCTTTGTCCCTGGTAGCTCTGGGTGGCTTTTTCTCCCAGGGTGGTTCTAAAGCACAGTAGCAGCTTATGGAGGAGCTCTTGAGTCCATTCCCATAGGAACGCTTGGCGTTCCTTAAATATCCCTTTAAATGTGTGTGGCTTTGCTTAATTACCGTGAATGAAGTTGGCAGCCCTTGCGGTGGCTGTGCTCAGATTCGCACAGTTCTCTGTTAAGATTAATTCCGAAACACATGTTCAGGACCCCAAGTTTTATTGACATATGATTCATTTCTCTTTTGGCAGATTTGAGTAGGCAGGAATAAATGTTTTAGACCAGCAGTAATGAGAGCCTGGAGACCATTCTGCAAAAGAAAAAAACTTGCGTGGTTGTAGTTGGGGAAAATAACATAAAAATTCCTTCTCCTCTCAAATTAAGCCATTTCTGTAATAGAGGGGGAAAGTATTGGACTTGCCTTTTTAACTTCGTACTAGGAGAGCACTAGAGTGACAGTCTTTTAAGGAGCTGTCCTCTTTGTGTTTGCTTTACAAACAGCTCTCCTATGGCAGGGCTCTACAATTTTTGATTCCCGTTTCGGGAGATGTGTGGCCATCAGTTACATGGCAGCGCACATCTCTCGTACAGGCATGGGACAGAGAAAAAGTGTCCAGCGATTTTGCTTAGACAACCTTGACACGGCAGCTGGCTTCACCTTGTGTGCGCTGGCGTGGAACGGGGCTATGTGTTGGTGGCATGGAGTTGTGGGCAATTAAATATGGAAGTAAGCATTGCCAGGGTTTTTTCCCTTTTTTTTTTTTTTTTTTTTTTTAAGGTTTCCAGAAGCTTAGCTGCTTAATTGAAGTGGGTGATGCAGAATCACTGCTGATGAACAAAATACGTATTTCAGGTTCTGGTCCTTAATAGCTCTGCCTTCCAGAAATGATTGCTGTGTGTCACAGGATGCTGTAGAGACCCTGTTAGAGCAAACTGTTCTAAGCCATCAGTTTTCTAATGTGCCTGGAGGTATTATCACAGCTAACCTTGAGGAGGAAAATCAATCTGAAACTTCGTTAGGAGTGTTGCATAGATGTCTGTGCTGATGTAATGTGCTCTGGTTCCTGTCGGGAGCCGGGGAGAGTTTTTAGCTGCAGCCTTTTGCTGGTGTTGTAGCAATACAGAGTGAGCAGCCAGGGAGGGCTGTGAGTGAGGAATTGCCCTGATCAAGCAAGATGTGCAAGTGACATTAATTTAAAACTCTTCTTCCCTTGGGACAGCCTTGTTGTGTTTCAGAGGGGACAGAAAAAATAAAATTGGCCTTTGTGTGTTTGGTTCAACCCAAGTGGTAAGAGCAGAAGGTTCTGGATCAGAGGCGAGCCCGAGGCTGGCTGTGTGATATGCTGAGGAGAGGAGCAGCCAGGAGTGAAATGTAAATGAGAGCTTCAGGAGCGTCTCAGACTTCCCAGGCTCGGTGTCACTTAGGCACCTATTCAAACAGGAAATTGCTTTCCCAGGTCACCTGGGATCTCGCACAAATCAGCGCGTCATCAGCATGATAATAGGAACTCCACGGGGCCTTTGCGAGGTGGTGCCTGAGGGGCGTATGCACATTGTGCTCTGTGAATAGCACATCCAAGGCAAAACCAAGAGCATTTCATTTTTGTGATGGAAAGACAGGAGAAGAGGAAAATTCAGACACTTCCTTTCCCTGCTGCAAACCATGTGCCAGTGACAGCTCTTACGCTTACGTTCGTGTCTCTTCTTTGCTCAGGTGATACACGAGTGTGTGATTTGGGAAGGCTTCAGTGGGCAACAGAACAGAAGCTGTGCTTCTGTGCCTAGCGTCCCCCCAGGAAAACATGCCTTGGCATCGTTAGCGATGCCTTTAGACAGCACGATGGCCCCGGGGGTCGGCAGCAGAGAGCAAAACCCCGAGGAGCTACCCACTTGTACTGAGGGCTTTTTTGGAGCACCCAGATAGTTCCTTGCCGGTTAGTCAACGATGGCCGCAAGTGACACGCGAGCAGGGGAAGGCGAGCGAGCCTGGTGGAGGTGGTGCTCGGCTGACCTGCTGGGGAGGAGCCCGTGGTAGCTCCCAGCCGTGGGTGCTGGCTCGAGCGTGTTGGCTCGAGTTGGCCCCTCGGCCACCGCCTCAGGGGTTGAGACCTCCTGCGTTTCCTAGATCCTTGCAGCTAAACTAGAAGTGATGCGTTTGTAGGATCAGAGGCAGTTCACTGCTCGGGTTAAGTGCCTTTAGAGGTCTGAGTCATTCACACCATAAGCTATTTGGGGACTTGGGTTTCCTTCTGAAAGCACCTTTTGTTGTCACTGGAAACGCATTTGTTGTTCTGCCTCGCCATGGGGCTGCTTTGTTTTTGAGGCTGCCACCCTGCCGTGGTCTTTGAGGGCTGCATTGTGCCTTACTTCTCTTAAGATAATTAGCAAAATCTGGACGCACTTGGAAAGCAGTGAGAGCTAGGAAGGCGCAGCTGGGGTTTGGGAAGTTAAGCCTGACTTGAGACTCATTAAAGCTGGTTGTAGTCTTTGGACTCTGGTGGATCACAAAGTATAGCATTTTGTGTCTCATCCAGGTAGTCCAAAAAGTTCTTCCAGAGCCACCCGTATCCCTGTTGGCTTGGGTCCTGCTGAAAATCAGGGATTTAGCTTTCCCTTCCCCTATTACGGCGCTGCATTGGCTGGCAGCATGGTGCTTGTATTATGGGGGCTTCTTGAATTCCTGCACGGCTCAGCAGGTGGCACTTATGGTGGGTCCAGAAGTAGTTACCCCGAATGTTGATCTGCATGTCCAGAACTCTAAGCTTGAGGTGATTTGTAGGATCCTACCCTACTGCCCAGTGCCAGTCTGACTCTGGATGTGCCAGGAGTTGGATATTTACAGCCTAAGCTGTTTGACTGTCTCTTCCCAGGAGGTAATAGCATCATTAATTAGCTTCCTAATTTGTGCTGTCTGAATGTACCTGAATTTCTAGGAATTAAAGTCTGCGTGGAACCAGCACAGCAGTGAATGCAAGTGGAAAACAGGGCTGGATGCATTAGAAATGTTACTGGTGTGCAATAAAAAAAAAAAACAAAAAAACAAAACAAAACCTGAGGTTGAGGGATACCACAGGTGGATCCTGTTTGTGTGGTGTGGATGTTACAATGCTTCCTTGCTGTGCTGGTAATGGAGTTTACAAGCCAGGTGTGAACTTTGAGATTAGCCCTTGTGATTTGTTAGGCAGAAGGGGAGGGGTCGTCCTGAGTGACAGCATCGGGGGTTCTGGCTGTCGGAGGGCTCCTGGCAAGATCTGCTGCTGTGGTCCTGCTTGGGGTGGCTGTTCTTAGTGATAAATGTGTCTGAGAGGTTTGGGGGGAAATCAGATCAAAGATGATAGAACTGGTCATTTAAATTACCTTGGGTGTGATGTTGTCCTAGGTCCTTGCTTTGCATGATGGTTGGGCACAATGGTTTATTTAGGTATGGCTTGAACTTGCAAGAGTTGTGAGCATTATGTATGTGCTGGGGAATGGCTTTCTGATGGAAAAACTTTGAAAATACTGTGTATTGAGGAGAGCTGTGATGTGAGGCTTCATGAAGGCCGATGGAAGGCGAGTGGCTTCCAGGAAAAGCAAAAATACTGCAGCAACAGCAGAAAATGCAAAAATGCTTATGGTGAACGTCAGTCTGTGTGCTATGTAATCACGTCATGACACATACCATGATCTGAGAGATGCTGTCGCAAAAGGAGCTAGGGATAAGAAGTCAGATTCTTTTTATGGCATGGGAGAGGGGTAGGAAAGGTGCCATCAGGATGGGCCAGCTTGGGGCTGACTGCTGCTGGTGTAGCTCTGGGGTGGTCAAGGGTGTGAGGACGGCATGTGGCTTCGCCCTAGGATCAGGCAGCCTCTTGGCATATTTTCCATAGAAAGAAAAATAAATAAATAAATGGAGTTAAATTGAATTGCATTATATTGCATCAGAGGCACAGGGCTTCCTCAGCCTGCCACCTGCTCCTGCATGCCGAGCACATCCCGCTGCCTTTGCCAGGAGTAGTCAGCGGGAACAGAGGAGACAAAACGCCTCGGGGAGAATTTTAACGTGATTACCTGATGTCAGGTGGGGTGCTGGGCTCGGCGGGGTGGGGCCAAAGGTGCAGCCCCATGCCATGTGGGACCCGCTAGGTCTGGGCAGGACTGGGGTGCGCTCACGTTGGTTGCTCTGCCTGGGATGGGCACCTCCTGTACTGACCTGGCTGCTGGCGGATTCGGGTCTTTGGGCTGGCTGTGGCTGTGTATCACAGCGTTTTTTCTGTTTTGTCTGCCCAGTCATTTTAGTCTCTGATTTCTGTAATCTAATATTGAGGGCATCATTAAAGATATTTAAGCCTTTTGTTATGACTGCAGTACCGCAGCAGCTCCTTTCTCTTCTGGGAATGAGTGGCAGTGGTCAGATCTCGGCTCGGTTTGGAACTGCCCTGCCTGCGGGATGCAGAGTTGGCTCTGGGCTCCTGTGGGAGGGAGAGGGGCTGCTGCCCTGCCCTGATGCGGGCTCTGCAGCTCCAGCCTTGCTTCACTGCTCGTAGCTTGCATCTGAGAACAACGGCGTCTCTGAGCCAAGTCATGATAAGGGGGAGAGGTTATTCTGTGCTGTCATGTCTGAAGAGCAATGATGTCAGTTCTCCAGCTCTTTTTTATTATTATTACTATTATTAATTGCTGGGCTTAAGCATCATTACGTGAAAGGAAAGTAAATAATGGTTGAAGCTATATTTCTGTAAAGCTATGGCTGTGATACAGCCTGAAAGAAGAAAGGGCTGCGTGCCCAGTTTAAGCTGGGCACGCAGCACTGTGTCCTGCTGCAGTCTCTGGGTAGGACGGAGTTGGGTACCAAGGGGACAGTTCTGGATCTCCTCCTGTGGCCCAGGGTGCACTCACCACCTCCTGCATGAGTCATGCCTGAAGCTCCCAGGGGGCTGGTGGTGGTCTGTGGGGCTGGGGGGGGGGAGGGCATCTTTTCAGATGGGTCCATGTTGTGTCTGTTAATCAGAAGGTGAAGCTGATGAGATGAGAACCACCTGGAACCACTCAAAATGAAGGAGGAGAAAACTACTGACCTCCTCCTCCTCCTTCCTCTTTATAGGTCCTTTTTGCAGCAATTGTTGAAAGCAGCTGAATGATCAGAGGTTAAAGAACAGATCTTCATCTGGGGATAGTGTTCTTTCTTGTTTCTGCTCAGCATGAGGTACCACCAGATGGTTTTTGGTTGCAGCTTAGAGTGTGACTAAAATTTGTTTTTCAGGCACTTAGGCAAATGGGATTTATTTAATTTCTTTTCCTGCTCTTTCCTTCCCCTCCAAGCTTTGTTCTGAATTTCCATGTTCCCTTTTCCCTGTAGAATGAAGTCGAACTGGGGGAGCTGCTGTTGTCACTAAACTACCTGCCCAGCGCAGGAAGACTGAACGTGGACATCATTAGAGCAAAACAGCTTCTTCAGACAGACATGAGCCAAGGTTCAGGTAAAGGGCAGGGTATTTCTCACATTACTCATGCATACCTTGTATGTGCTTCTAAAGCAGATCAGCAGCAAGGCTGCAATTTGTCAGGGACCCAGGGGGGTTTGGATGCTCAATTCCTTTTAATACAAGGCACTAGATATTCATTTTATATATATATAGCCAACAATAACCAAAGTATCCAGAACACTTATCCTGAGCTAAAATGGAGGGTATAAATCCCTGTGTCCTGCTTAAATTCAAAATCTCTGAACCAAAGCAAGGTGAGGAACCAGAAGCCCAAACTACCCCCATGTTCCATGTTGTAATGCAGCCTGTTTAAGGCTGTGCTATATTTTGCAGATGTAAAGCGCTGTGTGTTAGTATTGCAGCAGTTTTGTTTAAGGTTTTTAGCTGCTCTGTGCATGAAATCAGGTTTTTAGTGTCCATGCGTTGCTCCCTGCTGTTTCTGAGTGTGCAGGCGTGTAATCATTTCATGCACGTGTCCTGGTGTGTTTTTGCCATACTCCCTGCCCCAGCAGTGCTGCTGCCAGAACACTGGCATTTTTCAGGAGCAGAGCATCTGGCCCAAGTCGAGGCTGCCATTAATTGTGCTTGGCGTGGTTTCAGCAAGAGCATTTCTAAACCAGCTGCCTGACTCCTGCCTCCCTGCTGCGTGGGGGTGCAGGTTCCTGGCCTTTCCCTGTGCTGTTCTCCCGCATGGCTCAGCCCTGTGTCCCTGTGCCCAGCTGTGCTGAACCTTCCTGAACCAGGGCATCAGCTTGCTACACCAGTAACATGCAGCCTGTGGTTTCTTTTTTTTTTTTTTTTGGTATATATTTTTGTCAGATCCCTTTGTGAAGATTCAGCTTGTTCATGGATTGAAGTTAACCAAAACCAAGAAAACCTCCTGCATGCGGGGAACGATAGATCCCTTCTACAACGAGTCCTTCAGCTTCAAGGTTCCCCAGGAAGAACTGGAAAATGCGAGCTTGGTGTTCACAGGTAAATCTGCTGCTCTTACTGACTTGGTGTGGCCTTGATTGCCTCCGAGGTGGGCAAAGGAGCAGCTGTAGTCATGCGATGAGGCCGTGCAGAATGATGCTGGTCCTGCTAGCTGCTCTGCAAGGAGCAGCTGTTGCTGGAGTTCTGGGGAAGGTCAGTTTGCATGCTCTGCTCTGCAAAAGCCCTTTCCCAGCTGAAGGCCGGAGCTGCTGGGGATGCACCTGGTCTGTTCTGTCCTTGATTGGTGCCATTGGTAATGGTTTCATGTATTAATTGCACTCTTGACGGTAGCCAACTCGACATAAAGCCAAATGTCAGAAGAAAGGGAGATTAGCATTGAGTGATCCCAAAGCCCCGCCGCTGGCAAAGATAACTTTTGCTACCTGACATGGCTTGCCTATGAGATTATGCAGGTACAGGTGTGTGACACTGACATCACCTCTTCCCCCTGCAGCACAACCTCACTAATGAAGCACAGGGCTGGGGCTGAGTGGTGGCTTTGCTTCTGAAACATTTGTGGTGTTTTTTTTTTTTTTTTTTTGGCAGATTTCCACTCATTACTCACTGCCTTTCTGAAGAAGTGAAGGGGATCTGTATCTGACAGTAAATATTTTGAAGTATCTTATTTCTTACATGGCAGATACAGGTGTCACTGCCTGTATGAGGAGCCTAATTCCAACCCATTAGCTTGTTTCCAAACTTGTCACAGCAAAAGCGATGCTGATCAGCAATTTAAATCCTGCCCTTCATGTTCAAAAATGTCCTCAGCCAAAATTCTATGATTAACCATGGCTTTGCATGCACATCATACTGAATGCGCCTTTCATGTGTAATGACAAATTTGTTCTTGGAAGCTTCTGTAAGGTGCTCACATGACAGATGTGAAATACTCTTTTCTTTGTTTTTCCCTCTTCTAACAGAAGAATGAAAAGCAAACATGCTATCAGCTCTGTGTGACCAGGCAGGGTGAGTGGAATACTCTGCTCCTTGCTGCAGCTGATGAAGTTGGCATTGCTATCGGATTTATTTTATTTTTTTTTTAGAGTGTGCAAATGGATGTATTTTTAAAATAAGTGAGCTGGAAGTTAGCTGATTCATGATCGTATGTAATGCAGTTGGATGTCAGTGGCGTGTCTTTTCGTGGTGCTTCGCCGTTGAGTAATGCAATGCTTGCTTTGGAAGTTGCAATAAATAATCCCAAAATATCTGCGGCAGCTCTGGAGCTGGTGCAGAGCATGCAGAGGAGCAGCAGGACTGAGTTTTGTGGCTGTGCTACAGGGTGATGTGGGCACGGTGGGGATGTGGCCATCACTGCTGTGGTTGGGACCGTGGCCTGAGCTGCGCAGTGGGTGGCACTGTGACCGTGGGGGGTGGCCGAGTGGGTGAGTGCCTCAAGGGGAAGGATCAGGCAGACTGCCTGAGGCCACACAGCATGCTGAGGGCAGCCCAGATCCATCAATGTGAGAGAAAGCAAAGCCACGTGTAGCTCTGTCCTCTCTCTGAGAAACACGGCCCAGGTCTTGTCAGAATTTTGCATCTCTACGAAGCACCAGCATTGGCCAAGTTTTTACTCTAGGGTGTTTTTTTTTTTTTTTTCCCTNTTTTTTCTCTAGGGTGTTTTTTTTTTTTTTCCCTCCAGTGGTGGTTCTTTTTGTTGTCTGTTTTGTGGAGTTGATTTTTGTTTGTTTATTTTCAATCCACAGCTCTAGTCCATTAGGTCAGTTAATTAAATTTGCTGTTGAGTCAAAGTCCAATTGAAAAGGAAAATAATCCTGCTTGAAGGGTGGCTGATGCTGCTTTGAATGGATAGAGAACAGCAAAAGCAGTCGTGGGAGCTCGAAATTGAGTATATCTTCAATAATTTAGAAGAGCCCTTTTTCTGGCTTCATATTTTGGACCCAGTTTGCAGCTGTCTTTACATTGGCTTGGTTTCATTTGAAGGCAGTGGAGCTGTGCCAGTCCCTATCAGCTCCTGCCTCCCTCTGTGTAGCTATACTGCAGAGTGATGTGCTATCAGACAAAGTATGATTATTATTTTTTCCGTGTTGTTTTTTTTGTCTTGAATAGACTGTCTGGCTTTCAGTGCACTGTAATAAGGGTTTGTGCCTGTTTCTCCCATGGCTTTCCCGAGGATGGTGCTTGCCAGCCCTGCAGCCCAGCTCTGTAGACCCTGCTCTGCCCTGTGTTCCTTGCAGAGCTGCAGAGAGTTGTCCTAGGGCTGGGCGTGGGTCGGGGCACGGCCGCGCTGAGGACAGGGAGCCTGTGCCTACAGGCTGGCGTGTGCAGGGGGAGCTCAGTGTTAGCTGAGATTTGGGGTGTTTTGGACCAGTTCTTAGACCTTTCCTCCTCCTGGGGCATTTTGGGATTCAGCACTGGAAATTACTGGTGTTTACAAACCGAAGCGCTTCTCCTTCCTTCCCTGTCGTGCAGGGCCCCTTGTACCGGCTGGCTATCTGCCTTCCCCTCGGATGCCTGCTGGGGGTGTTGCTGCCTCAGGTGTCACATCTGGTGCCCAAGAGGTGGTGGGCTGAGCTCAGAGGGCTGCTGACTCCACCAGAACATCCTCTGTACATGGCTTCTCATCAAAAGCGGCTAAAACAAGGAAAATGGTTGTTGCTTGTAACAAGTCTAATGTCCTGACAGGAGGGGGGTTGGAGACAATTTGTGAGGCAACATCTCGTGGGGATGTTTGATTTGTAATTTACTCCATCAGACACCTTGTCTAGGTAATGAGCATCTGTATACAAACAGTGACAGAAATGCATGTTTCCATGTGGTGCTTTTTTTCCACCTTTTTGGCAGCTTGACCGCTCCCTGGCGCTGTCTCCTGCCTGGGTGCAGGCAGCTCAAGGGCTGACCTCTCACAGACAAACAGGGAAGGCTTAGAAGGGGAGCGTGTTCTCCTGAGCACATCTACCCCGAGCAAAGGCATTAACTGTTCCTTGTCCTGTGCTGAGGGGAAGGCGGAATTCGGCTGCTGCCTCCCAGCCATGCCCGGAGGTCGCTCCCAGGCACGCTGCTGAGGTCGCTTGATGCAGCGCGGCAGCAGCTCTGTGCTCGGGCTGGCTGAGTGCGTAGGGGTGTGCGCTGCCCTTGGTGGGTCGGGGCAGGCTGTCCTCTGAGTCCCAGCCTCACCTTCAGAAAGCCCCAGCTGTGCATCAGGAGGCAAGGTGACATCTGAAATCCAAGCACTGTGGTGCTTTGTTAATGATTGTAATGTTGTTAATAACAGTCGGGTAGTGCTGTTTGTGGTGCTGGGAAGCCCAGATGGCCCAATAAAAGCCACCAGCACTCCAGGGCAAACCACATCTTGGTGACTCTGCATCTTCTGAGCATTTACAGCTCGCAGGCCCTTTCTCTTCTGAACCATTTGTAGGATTTTATGAGAGTCTCTTCGCTTTTCAGTGTGCTTTAATGATGCTACAGGACCAAGTTGGATTTGTCTTACTGAACCTTATTTTTTGAGTTCCTGGGGAAACGTTGTGGTGGGGTGTTGGACATGTACACAAGTGTTGCAAGGGCTGCCATGCACCAGAGGGGCCCTGACAACAGCGTGAGTGTCCCCTGCACCAAGCGCTGTCACAGTTCATGTCTTCAACCCCCAGATTGTGTTGATGCTTTATCCCATGGTGCTAATTAACTTCCAGCTAATAGAGAGCGCTTGATTAAAATAACAGATTACTGTTCAATAGCAATATACCTCATTCCTCTGTTGCCTCATTTTCCCTTTCCCTTGGCCCTTAGGAAAGTTTAAGGACCATTTAATGGAGTTGGAGTTTTTAGAGGAAGAATAACCCTGTTGGGCTGTGTTGGTAACAGTGTAGTTCTGGGTAGTTCAGTTTGCTTTGACCAAAATGCTTTCTTTTTGAAGAAATGCTGCTGGAGCATGTTCATTCCTTACAGATCCCAAACCTACATTTACCCAGAGCAGTTTGAAATAAAACTTACCAGGATTCACTCTGGATGACTGGTGGTCAGATGTTGGAGACAGGGTGATGCTTTTATTTTTTTTGCCAGGGCTGCATGAGATTTTTAAGGGTCCTAGGAATGGGATGTAGACATATCAAGGCTTGTCAATGGTAGGTTTTTTTTTTTTTAATTAACAGGCTGATTTCCTAATGTTCAATTATCTGGACAGGTTGAACTTGGATAATGGATTTGGCCTCGGGCTTCTGCAGAAATACATGTGAATTTTTATTTGCCTGGCTGTATGCTGGCATCTGAAGGTCAAGCTTTTATCATTGTCAGGTGCCCGTTTGGAGGAGTGGAAAACAAGTCTGTTTGAGGTCATTACACATCTAATTTTTGACTTGATGCTTCAGATGCTCATCTCTTGTTTCTCCTATTACTTATTTCCCACAACAAAATATTCAGGCAGTTTGTCTTTTGCACACATATGAGGAAAAAAGATTGTCTCCTCTAATAAGAGGCAAATAAAGCTCCCCTCCCCTGCCAAGCTGGAATACAGGAAAAAGGTGATTTCTGTTTTTTGATGCTATGATACTGGGCACCCTGATATCCCTTAGATGAAAAGATAGAAAGTTGTTTCTATTAGACCTGTGCTTCTGAAGCAATGTGGTATCTATATACTCCATATATCAGGAATATACAGATATTGCAGGTCAGAAGTGTAATCTAATCTGTGCTTAAACCTGTGTAATCGTATCTTAGTCAAAGCAAGAAACGAAAAAGACCATTGATGTCAGAAGAGGATTTTCTCAGGATTTGTACCTGTTTAATTTAGATCAGAAATCGGCCTTTGTGGCTGGCATTACAAAATACTTCATGTATTTATGCAGAGGACACCATATGGTCCGTGCCCAGCTCCAGGGATAGTGGAGCAGTGCTGCTGCTCTGCTCCCACAGCGTGACCCAGCCAGTCAGCGAGGACACCTCCGCTTCTGGAGTGAAGGAACCCAAAGCCATACCTGGGTTTGCTATAAAAATAGTCAAACAGGGCCTTCCCTGGGGGAGAGATCCTGCAGCGCTGGGGTGTGAACCACTTCTGGATTTTGACAGGAGGCTGTGGGCAAGCTGTTGCAGTAAGAAGTTGCTGGTCTCCTCTGCTGTGGTGTTGGGGGTTCAGATCCCCCTGTAGCCTGCTTACACTGGGATTAGGACTGCTCGGGGAAGATGCTCAGGGCTGGAGTTAGATTTTTGCACCAGGCTGGCTGCTTTAACGAGTGAGAGCAATTAATAATGATGAGAGCACCAAGAACCAATCTGTTGCTTGCAAGCAAGGCAAAATGAGGTCTCTTCAGTCTGCCTGACTTTCTTAATAAGAAGTCTGTGGCTTCAGTCTGTGCATCACTGCAGGCATGGCAGAAAATTATTTTTCTGGAAGTTTCTGGAATTTTTTAGCAATCTTTTTCTCCTAAAGAAAAGAGCAAAGCCTCCTCTCTCAGGCTGACCCCCTCGCTTGCTGATTTTTGCCAAGCCCATTAATTTAAACAGTGTCACGTCTCTCTCGACCTCACTCTTTTATCTTGTTTTGCTCATGCCATGGTGAAAGAAATTGCTGCAGCATCTTACCAGGCTGTAATCTTTCTGTGTATCAAATGAGGAGCAATTCGTGTGGCGCTGGCTGCTCTGGGTGGTTGGGGGCTGGAGGTGCGGGATGCTGAGCTGCTTGCCCAGTTGCTGAGCACCTCTAGGCAGGGGCTGCTTTGCCTCTAAAGCTGTGGCAATTCAATTCCATCAAAGGCTCTTTGTGCATGTCTCATTTCTGTATTTCTACATCTTAATGTCCATGCAGCAGGACGAGGAGAGGAGGTGTCTTCCATGGTTTGGTGCTGGTGGCCTCCCCAGAAGCAGCAGGGGTCTGTGTGTGGCTGGGGTTCAGCTGCACGCTCACCTGTTTGGGTTGCCTCTGCAGCTGGGTGCTGCAGGCAGCCTGATGAAGGAGGTGCAGAGGAGTGAGTTTTCCATGCACATCAAAGCCTGTGGAGATTAAACTGATAAATGTGAAGCCACTGCATCTCCTCCCTTGCTTTTCTGTCTGCTCTACTGAATGTTACTGTCCGCACTCAAGGAGCAAAGGGCAGAATTTGGTCCACCCTGTGGCCTTCACAGCGTGCATCGTTAGTCCTGCTGCTAACAGCACCCTCTCTGTGCAAAGCAGCTCTTTAATATTGGTGTCAAGCAGTTCAGGGGTAGTTCTCAGACCTGTTTAACCTGGCAGAATAGACCTGTTAGCTGGTGGGCACAGTGTAGAAAAAGCTGGACATTGATTTTTCTGCCTGCGAAGTGCTAACAGGATTGTAGTTCCTTCTAGGGAGACGTGACAGTCCCATCAGGCCTGTCTTCCCAGTGAGGTGCTGCCACCCTGTTGCCTGTGTGCAGTTTTGCCAAATCTGGGCGTATTTTTCCCATTCCCCATGGTCTGGATGCAATATGAGGATGTTACTGTGCAGCGTGGCCGCTTGAGTGGGACGCCAGCTGCCAAAGGTTTCTGGGGCAGAGTTTGCAGCTTGCAGCACAACAATGACAGGCAGCAGATGTGCCTGCATGGGTGCAATTGCAGCTGGATCGCAGGGTTAGAAGTGTTGGCATTGCAAAGCTCTTGCAGTAAGAATATTGACTATGTTGGTATTTTTTCAGGGTCTAGCCTGGTGGGTTGAAGTGATCAGATGAAATTATTAGAGGCTGTGGCAACAGCAATTAAAAATATGTATATATAATGGGTACGATTTTTTTTTTTATGACTTTCAAGCCTGGTGATTGGTACAGGCAGCCGATGTTCTAGACCAGCTGTAAAAACTAAGCTGGAGTTTGGCTAGTTAGTATTTAGATGTGACAGCTTTATCCTGCAGCCCAGGGGAACAGAGCAGGGCTGTCCTGTTTGTGGGTTTCTTCTGTTCCTGTGGCTGAAACACCTCCAGCAGCTGGGGCTGGCCTTAGCTGGGTATTAGCGGGTGCAGATGATCCACTAGGGCAGTGCTCAATTATTTATGCAGCATGCAAACAAATTGCATTAAACAGAAAAACTTTGAGGGCAGTTCTTTAGAGAACGGGTGATGCTGTGAGCACTGATGGTGGGGTGGGGGAAAAAAAAAAAAAAAAACTCAGAACAAAACACAGAGGCAGATTCCTGCTTGCTGTTTCTCCTCTTTCTCGCAGTGGGGGCTGAGGGAGGCTGCGGGAATGGGGCTGCCTCGGGGCCTGGTGCCTGCAGACGGCAGTAGAGGCTCGGAAGGGCTCGGGCACGTCAGGCGCGGGGCGTTCCAGGGGTGCAGGTGGTGCGAGGCCCCAGCGTTTCTGCGGGTAGGATAGCTTAAGGAATTGTCTTTAAAAAAATTGTGTCAATTAGCAATTCTTCCTAGCTATTTCAGGGCTGCTAATAATCTGTTCTGTCAAAGGAGGAATTAATATCTTAAATGCCAGATTAAACTTTACTGTTGCATGCAAGTCATAAATCACGAGCAATTTGCTGTCATGATCTTCACAAGGACTCGGTGTGGAAGTGTCAGCACAGAGGCAAGGAAAAAGGCAGAGGGCCTCTGGGCTGGATCCATGCCTGGACTGATGCCATCCAGGCAGGCTCGTGGGTCAGAGACGAGTGCTCAAGGGTGCAATGCCGGGCAGGCTGCTGGCCCTTAAACAGCTCGCTGCGGCTGGTGAGAAATGGGGGAAGGATTGCACCGGAGCCGGTTTGAGGAGCGGTGCTGTCGAGCAGCGTGGCTGTGCCCGGCCCTCTGCGCAGCAGTCCCACGGGGAATAATGTGCCTGCTGCTCTGGGCCCTGCCCCAGAAGAGTTTCACCAAGTGCTTGGGCTGCTGCCGTTTGGTGTGCGTCTGTTAGGATCAATGCAGAGATAAACAGATAGCATAGAAATGCTTTATTTACATCACATCACTAGTCCTCAATAATTCAACCTTTTAATGGACATGAGTGAACCCAATTTTCTTTTCTATTTCAGCATTTGTACTAGAAAGAGATTTTTTTTTTTAAAGCATTTCTGTTTCCAAATGCATCCCTCAGTAGAGAGCAGCTGCAAAAGGAATTGGTTTGACCTTTGCTTCCTTAATTGCTTTCTGCTCCAAGTTGGCCTGGAAATGACTGTTGCTATTGTGTAAATTGCAGTGATGGTGGAAAGAGAGCTGACGAGATCAGGTGTGTAGGTTCTGTCAGGAAAATAGGTTTCTTAACTGGAAAGCAGTACCTGTCTGTAACCAGGCAGGGTCAGTCTGACAGACCCAGCTGATAATTACCTCATTTTCTAGTGCTGAGGAGCCCCACAGAGCTGGCAGGAGCACATTTAATCTCCCAGACACTGTGGGGGGAGTGCTCAGACCCCAGTAATGCAGCTCAGGAGCATGACTGCAGCTGGGCCGGTGCCTGCGTGAGCCTGGGGTGGGAGCAGAGAGCCAGGGCGTCGCTCCTGCTGAGGGCGTGTGTGGAACTACTCCTCGTGACTGGCATGCTCATCAGTGTTTGGATCAGCTCTGAGCACCTTGTGGGCCCTTGCCAGAAGTGTCAGGCCTGCTGCTGGGCCCGCAGGCTGGGTGCAGGGTGCTGACTGGGCGCCATGGCACAGCAAGGGACTGTGGGCAGCACCTGTGGCAGTGCGTGGGGACACAGCTCCTCCTGCCTGCTTGGGGAGAAGAGCTACAAGAGAAGCAGAAAGGGCAGAGAGCAGCTTGCTCCAGCCCACCACCATGCGTCGAGAGACCGATGGAGCCAGGCTTTGCTCTCAGATTTTCTCACCTGGCTTTGCAGGCTCTTGCAGATGTGTTCTGGGCTGGAAGAACCAGTGACAGCAATGGGGAAATGGTGCTCTTGAGTGTGGATAATGAAAAGGGCTTATTTTTGCAACCAGCGTGTTGTCAGCAGTTCTTATGGTTACGGTCCATGTGGCAGCTCCATGCATCTGAACTATAAGCAAATTTGCTCAGCAAGTAATGGCTTTTTCAAGAGTGGAATAAAACAACTTGCCTCCAAGAAAAGCACGTCCTGGAGATTTAAAGACTTATGGATCTGGGGCAGAGAAGGTCATGCCACCTTCTGGGAAAGCTGCCCTGGGGAGGGTGCAAGTTTGTGAACCTGGTGGGGGATGTGGTGCTGCTGCTCAGGGACTGCAGGTGCGTTGTGGACAAGTGTTTGCCATTGGAAAACCTCTCCCCTATTCTTCAGCAATAAGTCTACCTCTAAATTAGTTAATGAGAAAAGCAACAATGCTTGTATAATTAGCACGTTAATATCCTGAAGGAATCAGCATACTAATTACCCGACAGGATGAGAATAGAGGTCACATCCTCCAGAAGGGATGAGTCCTGTGGGTTCAGACAGCTCCATTAGAATGAAAAAAGCCTTCTCTATTTAACAGGTAACACCTCCAGCAAGGTGCTTTTCATTGTAAGAATTCAAAATACTTAGATCAATGCCAAAGTAAGCAGACCCTGCATTTAATACACCTCCTCGCTTTACAATCTTGACATGGATTATTTCTGAAGAATCAGTATGCCTGGGATACTTTACCACTGCTAATGTGAACTGTGAGTAATTGGTGGCCTTTAAGACTTCGTGGTTTGAACTGGTGTTTTCTCCCAGGATTAAGCTTCATCTTCTTCCATGTTGGAAATAAAGGAGGAAAAAGCAGAGGAAATAAACTATATGTATATAAAAGAGGCCTCAAAGGTGGCTCCCCAAGCAGCACGGAGCTGCCCTGTGGGCACTGGTGCTCGCTGGAGGTGTGCCTTGAAGCGCTCATGCCTTCACCTCCAGAAACTGGTGGGTACAATCTGTGCGCGGGCACAGGTGTCCCAGTGTTTGGAGGTACCTTCTTAAAAGAAGGTCTGGCTTTAATGTAATGTTTTTATTGCGTGAACCTGGAGAACTGCTGGGGCCATTTGAAGGTTTTCCTTGTGTGGTCGAGAGTGTTGCGGTGTGGAGAGGGCTGAGCCAGCGGTCTGCAGACCGGCCGTGGTGCTGGGCATGCTGCAGTGACACAGAGCTGCCTGCGTGGCTCCTGCGGTCATGAGAGCAGAGCTTTGCTGTTCCCAAAAATAGCCCTGGGTCATTCGGTGAGCAGAAGCATCTCAGCCCATAAACTGTGTGTCAGAGCTGTCAGGAGGCACGGAGCGAGGTGCAGTGCTGCGGGGTGCTGCTGCTGGCAGAGGCAGCGTGTGGCTCCGCTCCAGTGCCCACCTCTGAATCTGCTTTGGCTGCACAAGCCTGCTTGGGTTTTGGAGCCCCTGCAGACATTTGTTCTTATAATTCCCCCTCTTTCATGGGAAAGGTTTTTAATCTTTAATATTCGAGCCAGTACCTGTGGATATCCTGGCTTCAGCTTTCACAGACTTTTGGTTCAACTTCCTAATGAGCTGAGGCTTGATTTCTCAAAACATGAGGTGCTTTTATGCCTGTCCAACAGGAGCACACAGCGCTGGCCAGCATCAGGCCCGTAATTACAGATCGCGGCTTTGTTCCGCGAGGCTGGGCCAGCACAAAGGGTGGGGCGTTAGGCTTGTGTCTCTCCCTTGGTTACTTCCCTGGACTTTTAACAAGTGATAATTATGGAAAATTGGTTCTGTGTAAGCATCCTGCTGGCAGCCTGTGTGTGTGAGATTTGTATCTGTAATTTAGGAATGATACGGATTATCATTAGAAGGGGTTGTTAACATTTTCGTTTGAAGAACGACAAGGATGTCATTCTCCAAAGGGTCTAGATGATGATTCTTGTTCATTTGCCCAAGTCTAGGCTGTTTTACTTGCTTCAGCACCCTGCTGTGCCTGGACAAAGATTTGACCTTTCTTTAGATGGTGTAATTGTTTATCACGTTCTTGCTGAATACCATGGTGGATTTGTGGGTCCTGTTTATTTCAATTGTATTTTGTTTTGTAGTACAGCTTCTCTTTTTCCTTCCAAACTATTCAGCTGGTCTCTTGAATGTTCCTGAGGTGCTGAGCTACATGCTGAAAGTTCCAGTGTCCTGGCTACACCTTCTGCAAAAACTGTTCAGGAAATGCCCTTCAAATGTCGTCAGCGTGCCTTAGTGGCACAGCCACAGGAGATAGTCATCCCCGAGGGCTCACGTTCCGCAGCGCTTGGGGCAGGTGAGCAGTGCGCTTTCCTTGACCTGTTCCCGTTTGTGCTTCCTGCAGTGTATGGGCATAACGTGAAGAGCAGCAATGACTTCATTGGGCGAATCGTCATTGGCCAGTACTCCACGGGCGCGCCTGAGTCCAACCACTGGCGGCGGATGCTCAATGCACACCGGACCGCTGTGGAGCAGTGGCACAGCCTGCGCTCGCGGGAGGAGTGTGACCGCGTCTCCCCGGCGTCCCTGGAGGTGACATGAAATGTGACAGCAGCCAAACCGAGCAGGCGGACAAGGCGGGGAACAAACCCCAACCACCAAACCACCCAACCTCACACCCACCCCACAGCAGCTCCATTGGACTGAAGCAGCTGCCAGTACCCACCCGGCTGCGTTGGCCTCTGTGCAACCTCCGCAGCGCCAACCGTGTCCTGCCGGGTCCTGTGCCAGCAGCTCATGGTCAGCCAGACCCATTGCTCCCTGCGCCCAGCACCGCTCGGCTGTTTTAGTGATGGAGAGCATCATCCGGAGCAGCGGGTGACAGGCGGAGGTGCCACGGGACATGCTGAGATGGGGAAGAG
Organism: Alectura lathami; assembly: GCA_013399715.1. NCBI lineage: Eukaryota > Metazoa > Chordata > Aves > Galliformes > Megapodiidae > Alectura > Alectura lathami. The sequence goes on from VXAV01001812.1 coordinate 48,966, forward strand.
TTCTGAGATGTCTCTGCTCTCCTTACAGTCCAAATCCATGACTTATCCTCTCGGAGATATATGTACTTGTGTGCTGTCGTTGGTGAATGTGGTAATTAGGCTAGGATGTTTTTTTAAATGGTAGAAGCTGTGATGAAGTCGATCCTGGCTCCAGTTCTGTCCTTGTACTTGTTTCAACAGAATTAAGCTCCCGTTAGTACGTGCCTGGCACACACAGCCTGTGCTGCGCAGGGCCGATGTACCGCCAGCAGCAGGGTCTGCTACTCCCCATAGCAGTCTGTGTGCGTCCAGTAGATACTGTGGCCATATAGCAAGTAAATGTCTCCAGTAGCATTTATACTTTTCAATCCTTCCCTATGTTGTGCAAAGGAAACCTGCTGTGGGGACTTCTGAGGTTAAGAATGCCCCAAATGCACAATTTTAATTTCTTGACGGACTGCAGTGGCTCCTTCTGTGTTGTGTGTGTTAATCAAGGTAGTTTTCCAGGTCACCATGCGAACTTAGGTGCAGTCAAGCTGTCCTGTTGGTTGCTTTTGTACATTTTTTTTGCACACCATATTGTCTGACATGATGCAAATTGTATATTTATTGAAAATAAAAACCTATTTAATTGTGCCATGCATGCTGAGGTGGTAACTGTTAGCAGAATTCATCGTTGTGTTGAGCTCAGTTACATTTATGGCACAAGAAAATCCAAGCCAGCAGGTTGGAGTTGGCCCCTTCTTACTGGAGGTGAAGGTGGAGTTATTCAGGGGCAGCTGGGCTGGAGGGGCGCAGACCTGCCCCCATTGCCAGCCAAGGGCCTTGTTCCTACTGGCTGGGTTCCCAGGCCGAGCACCCCAAAGCGCTGGGATGTGATGTGTGTGTCTGTACGGGGCTGTGGGTCTCTGTGCTCTGCAGGAATGACCACCAAATTATTATATATATTTTAAAATTGTTTTATTGATATTGTGGCTGCATAAACATTCTGATCTTGCTTACAGGGTGTTCACAACTGCAACTACAACAATGTCATCTGCAGGAGAGGATTCCCTGAAAAAGCTGGAAATTTTGATCTGTTGCTAAGAGTAAGAAGGGAACAGCACTAACTGTGCTCCCAAGCAGTGCATCAGTGCTGGCTGAAGGCATAAACTGGAAATGGAGCAGGGTCACAGAGTTTCACAGCATGTGTGTATATTGTTTCCCTTACCTGTACTGTGTTACTAGATAAGGACTTTATACAATATTTTTAAAATGTGAAGCTTATCTCCAAATACAGTTGTGACCACGGAAAGGAGGCGTGCTGGAGCACCCATATCATCTCTGCTTGGTGCCGAAGGCTTTCTGATGTTGCAGGGTGGCACGAGCACAGCGTGGACCAGGCAGACGGGCACGAATGGACGAAGCAGCCCTGCTCCGGGCGGCAAAGCTGGTGCTTTCCTGAGTGCCGCAGCGCTGCCCCAGACCAGCTGACGAGCGCACAGCGGGGCAGGACGGGCGCAGAGCCCCGCCAGGAGCCGCACCTCCGCCCGGCTCGGGGAGGAGGGCTGCAGCGGGGAGGTGCGGGGCTCCCG
>VXAV01001812.1:50582-70410 GCA_013399715.1 Alectura lathami
CGCGCTGCTGGCTGCCTGCGCCTTCCCCCAGACCAACATCAAGATCAGCCAAGGTGAGTGAACGTGCGTGTGCACCGCCTGGGCGGAGAGGCTGGTACCTCTCTGAGGGGCAGCAGTGGACTTCCCAGTTTCTCCCGGTCCAGAGATCTCAGGCTTGTCTTGCAATCAACTTTCTTCTCCTCTTGAGAGGACAAGCTCAGAGCAGCCCTGCTCTCCCTCCCCTGAGTATGGAGGCTCTCTCTGCACTGGCTTTGTTACTGTGTGCAGACAGCTGTGCTTTTGCTGGAGCGATGCAAGCTGGTGTGCCACGGTGCCAAGAAGAGCAGGATGGGACGTTCATGTCCCCTGGGGTGGAGGACAAGGCTAATCACTGAAATAATTGCACCTAGAAACCCACATGGATGGTGCAAGCTTGCAGCTGTGCAGGTTGGGGGGGGGGTATGGCTTGTGTTTTATTTATTCACCATAAATGCACCTGAAAAAAGAACACAAATACACAATGTCCCCCATTCGTGTTTGTTTTTTTTTCTGGGCTGTTTTTAAGTCTGAAGCAGGCAGCGGCTGCTTTATGCCACTGAAGTTTCTTGCAGACCTTTTAACGGGGCTGGATGGAGCACGTGCCTGTGCTCACGCTGCAGTGCAGCGGTTTGTTTGCACCCTGTTACATTTATAGGGGATCTGGGTAGAAAGGGAGGCTGTGTTGTGAGAAAAAGGATCGATACTTGCCTAGTTTTCATGCCAGATGCCTAATCAATGGGAGCTTTGCCAGCACTAATTAAGGAGTGAAAAAAAAAAAAAAAGCAAGGTAACTCCTATCTGTTGCCTATGTCTGTAGCGGAGCTGCAGGGGGTCTGCTGCCAGTGGCTGCAGCAGCCTCACATCTCCAAATATATGTGGCACAAGATTCTAATCTGTAAAGACAGCTTGGTTTTATTACAGGGTCTTAAAAAGCAGAGCTGTCTGTGTGAAAGGATGTCACTTTTCCAATGCTCTTCAACTGTTCTTTAAAGTTTTACTTGGAAATTTGTGCCTTTTATCTAAACACCACTCCAGGATGTGTAAAATACTCCCCAGTTATTAAAAGATCTCCGTGTCCATTAGTGACTGCCATAACCATCAGCTCCATCCATCCCCCAGACACAAGAACATTGCTCTGGCAGCACTGACACAAGGTAGCCTGGCTTTTTGAGGTCAGAAGGCAGCGTAAGCTGCTGGACGTGCCAGGAGGGGTGTTTCAAGACTGTGCTTTTCAGCAAGGTCTCTCTTAACGTCTAACAACTTCTAGTTTACTTTTAGGTAAGTCATGAGCTGCTGCTGCAATTGAGTCCTTTGGTGCTCTGCAGCAGGAGGAGGATCTGCTGCCAGGGCTGCCCTGACCCCGCTGCTGTCCAGAGCACTCTGATGGGGCTGCATGCCCCTGGGGTCTTCCCTGCCAGCCTTGTCCTGCTCTTTGTATCCAAAATCTGCTGTCTGCTGGAGAAGCAGCGTGCAGCCATGGGACGGAGCTGTTACCAGAAAAAATGCCCTTCCCCAGCTGAGTCATGGTGTCATGCTGTTGCTGTCTTCTTCAGTAGCATCCTGGGACAGAAAGCCTCAGGGAGCTCCTTGGGGTTTTCTCACTTGATTTGTCATTGGAAAGCTGCCGTCCGGAGAAGTGAAGCTTTCTGCCAGGACTGTGTCAGCTTCTACACGGCTCTGACACAGGGTTTTCCCCTTTGCAGGGATCCTGGTGGCTCTTTGCTGGGTCTTGGCAAATAAGTAAATAGAAAGAATCCAATTATATTGACACCAACAAATTCAGGGAGTGCAGAGCTCTTTTTCTCACCCTAAATTCTCGCTTTGCAGCTTTTGTGGGTAAGTACTATCTACCTGATACAGATCTCATCTTCAGCAAAGTTTAGACATCCATTTCACTGGTGCTGCATTAAAACACGTTCCTGGCCATAAAACTGCTGCACTGTAAACAGATGCAGGAAGGACAGAAGGATTCTTGCCTTCCTTTTCCATCAGAAATCTGGGGACAAAGGGATGACATGATGTGGGACTGACAGAAGGTTGGTACTGGGTGGTGACTTTGCTCCAGTTGCTGCTCCAGCCCTGGGGAACTGATGCTGCTTAAAGGTGAGGACTTGGTCTGAATATCTCCTATTCCTGTTTACATCAAGTATCACTAACAGCTGCTGGCTTAGGTTATGAGGTTTTCCTATAGAGCCATGAGTGTCCTCATATACTCATGCATACAGTTTCTTATGGCTTTTCTGCTAAAAATAGCCCCTGAAGTTCCCAGATCAGGGCAGCACCCCCAGTTGTCGCTGCCTGTAAATGTAAGAGCAGAAATCCCCCTCCAAAGAGAGTGCCAAAGCCTCTGATCCTGACCCAGCAGAGAGGATGCTAATTAAATGTTGACCTCCCTTCTTTTTCTTTTTGGTATATTTAACCTTAAATTCCTTCAGGCACCTCTGGTTCGCTGAAGCTCGTCAAATTAATGCTACCTAATGGGAAGCAGCGCAGAATAACAAAGGAGGACTGTCTCCATCTCACACTTGGTTTCGGCTGCTCAGGACAAGGCAGGGGTGATCCTCTGGGGCAGGGGTTGCTGGAGGCCCCTGGTGCAGTTCGGGAAAGGAGGGAGCTGCTGGGTTCAGCCCTGTGAATTTTGCCACTGTGCTGCTGGAGCTGAAGAGTTCGCCAGGGCGTTTTGCACCTCTGTAAAACAGCTGGTGACAGTCAGTGTCTGCCTGCTGTAGTCCTGTCCCCTGGATCCAGGCCTTTGCTCCTGTTTTGGATGCAACACCGCAGGAAATCACATCAGCTTGTGGCATTCCTGGTCCTTCCAACAGCTATATCTCACTTTTTTTTTTTTTTTTTTTTTTTTCCCTTTCCAAAGCTAGGCTGTCTGGATGCCATTCTGAGCCTCATATCACCTCTGAGCTGCCTGTGCCTTGGCTGTGCTGGTCTGAATCTGCTCCTCATGGTTCCAACCCTCTGTGCCCTGGTGTAATCTCTTACGAGGCTGCGCAGCCCCTCTGAGCTGCCTAGACCACAGCCCTGGCAGGGAGAGTGGTGGGGGGCAAAGCGGGGCTGCATGGGGACATCAGGAGAAAACTGTGGCTCTTTGTGTCTGTGGCTTGTCCTCTGTGGTGTGCACGTGGTAGCAGCTTCAGGAGGGGTACGTGGGTATTAGGGAAGCGTGGCCACAATTGGTGTGGCCCTTGGCAGGGATTTGCTCTGCCCACCAATGACCCACGGTGACAGCGGGTTCCCCTAGGCCCTTTAATACCAGAGGCCCTTCAGCAGTGCCCCAAACTGTCTGGCCTTGAGCCTGTTACCTGCTTAGGTAGTTCGGTGGTATCTGCCTCTCCCAGGGGCCCTAGGTCCTGCTCACGACCCCACAGTTTTTCCTGCAGGGCCATGTGGGGATGCAGGAGCTGGTGCTGGGGGAGTTGGCGGCACCACCAGACTCAAAATGTAGGAGCTATGAGGGTTAAGCCTGTTTGCTCTGTGATTTTGGGGCATGCGTGTGTGTTAGCATTTATTGGTGTATGCTCTGTCCCCTGTTCTGCACGAGGCAGACAGTGGAAGCTGGTGGAAGGATGTGTTAGCTCTGTTGCAGTGTTATCCAAATGCTCCAAAAATGCCTTCTGCACCCCAAAATAGCCTCACTTGAGGAAGTTCCCCTGTCCTCCTGAAGAGCCTTCATGGCTCTGTGGGGCCCCAGCTCTTATCTCCCAGGGAGGCAGATACAGTGGCACCGCTCCCCGTGGCCTCTGCAGGTCTATTTTTGCCTGCAATGCAAAGCGTGCTGGTGTGCATGGCTGCCGCCAGGGCAGGAAACGTGCTGGGAGGGGAGCTGCTGCCTGGCCTTCCAGGAGGCGTGAGCAAGAGGGCAGCTTGTGGCCGCGGCCCTGCAGCCTTGGCATCAGCCCCATCCCAACACGGTGACCCTGCTGCTGTCTGATGGAGCTGCGAGGAGCCCTTGACTTCTTATCTCCAGCAGCACTGGTGAGTGCTTTCATTTGAAGCACCCCATGCCTGAAACCACATCAAACAGGCTTGCATTGCAAGCCTCCTGATTTTTCTAGGCAGACACTGAAATAGGGAAACTCATGGCTTTTGCAAAATTTGTTTGGGTTTTTGCAAAATTTTGCATGGTTTCAGCAAAATCTGCTTTTTTTCCACACATATGGCTTTGGTTTGTTGTCAGGGAGCAGAGGCAGCCACTGTCTCTCCTACAAACAACTCCTCTGTGTCTGCTCTGCCCCCAGCCCTGCCAGAGCCCGTGCACGCCTACTCCTGCCCTCTCTTCTGGACAGAGTACGAAGGGCACTGCTACCGCTACTTCCCCATCAACAAAACCTGGGCCGAAGCCGACCTCTATTGCGCCGAGTTTTCCATCGGCATCAGGTCAGCGAAGCTGGCCTCCATTCACAGGTGAGAGCCACGGGAGCACCCTGCCCCTAGGAAGTGGAGACACAATGTCCCCTTCCCAGCGCCACCAAGGTGGCAAGACCTCTGTGCAGTAACTGAGGCCGGCCTGATTCCTTGGGCATGCAAGGATGATGTCGAAAATACTTTCTGCTGTGCTGTCAGGAATAGTGCTGTAGTGTTCATTGAATCTCTCCCAAGGTGCATTTTTTATCCTTGACAAAAGGGGTAGAAATCTGATTACACAGGCTCTACCCTCCACTCCCTCTCCCCTGTACTACACGCCTTTTGCAAAGATCTGGCACCAAATCACTGCAATTAAAAGAAGGGAACCTGTTTGTCCAGCCCTGGTGGTGGGCACATCCCTGTCCCTTGCCTGCCGTAACATCTCACTGCTGCATATCCACTGTTTTGCCAGCTGGGAAGAGAATGTCTTCGTGTATGACCTGGTGAACAGTCGTGTGCCCGGCATCCCCACCGACATCTGGACGGGGCTCAACGACCTGCGGCAGGTGAGCGGCCCCAGCCTCTGCTCCTGTAGTTGTTCCAGGCATCATCTGCAGAATTTATTGTAAAGCTTCACTTTGCTGTGTTTTATTCCTGGAAAGCTGTTCGTTTTAATTCTTCTTCACTTATAGCCCTGTTAATGTGGTGGCAGAGTAGGGTTTGTTGAGCAGCACAGAAAGGAAAGTTGGCATTTCTTCCCCTTCAGTCTGTTCTTCAAAGGAAAGCGATGCTGGAATCAATATATTAATGATTGATTGTTGATGCAAAGTTTTATGATTTGATTAATGGATAAAGTGTTGCATTGCTGAGCCAAGAAGAACAAATTCAATTCCCATTTTAAGAAGCCCCAACAGGGAAGTTATACAGATTTTGCAAGCTTTTCTGTTGCTTTAGATTTTTTTTCTTTTCCTTTTCTTTGCAGTTGTTGCAGTAAGTAGGGTAGTATGCTTGGTGCATTGGCAGCCTCCTTCTTGCTTAGATTTTCTTTCTTTGAAAATTGGAGTTGTATTTTGTGAAGTTACAGAATAGCCAAGTCTATTGCTGTACTTTTGTGACTGGAAATTTCTCCAGTGTCAAAAATCACCAAGTTTCAGTGCTTTCTTAGGATACTCTGCTGCTTTTCAAAAACAGGCCTGTTGGAGATGATACAATAGTGAGGAAATAAAAATAAAGACTGTCAGAACAGTCATATGTCAGCAATTTCTTCAAAAGGAAAGGAGATGGAGAAGGAAAGCAGAATTTAGCACTCTACAGTTACAAGGATGATTTTAAGAGAACCTCTGTGCACTGCTGCCTGCCTGCCTGCAGCCTGTGGAGCTACGTTTCACTGGTGTTTTATGGGCACTTAAGAAATGCAAAATAAACCTTTTCACTTATTGCTGTAGCTTGAGTTATTATAGTATGGAGGGGTGTTGAAACAGCATACTACAGGAAGGATATTGAGTTGCTTGAGCGTGAGCAGAGAAGAGAAACGAAGCTGGGGAGGGCCTAGAAAATGAGTTATGGGGAGTTGCTGAGGGAGCTGGAGCTGTTTAGTCTGGAGAAAAGGAGGCTGAGGGGAGACCTCATTGCTCCCTACACGTTCTTAAAAGGAAGCTACAGTGAGGAGGTGTTACCTGAGAAAAGAGACCAAGTGATTGGTAGGACATGAGGCAATGGTCACAGGTTGTGCCAGAGGAGGTTTAGACTGGATATCAGGAAAAATTCTTCACAGGGAGGGTGGTGAAGCATTGGAATATGCTGCCCAGGGAGGTGGTGGTGTCCCCAGCCATGGACGTGTTTCAGAGATGAGTGGATGTGGCACTGAGGGACGTGGGCTAGTGATGTGACTTGGTAGGTCAGGTTGATCTTGATGATCCTGAAGGTCTTTTCCAACCTCCGTGATTCTATGGTTCCATGCTGTGGCTTTGTGGTGCAGATTGCTAGTGCTGTCTGGGTAAGATTTCAGCCGTACAAGCCCAACATGCTGCTTGCCCAGTCCTCGCATCCCCGGGCGGTTTCGCAGTTCCTTTTGGGTATATGGCCCTGGCTGGCCTGGGGGGATGCTGCTCAGCAGTGGCCACAGCCCTCCCTCCGTCCGTGTCCTGCAGGAGGGTCACTTTGAGTGGACGGACGGCACCTCCTATGACTACAACTACTGGGACGGCAGCCAGCCCGATGACGGCATCCACTCCATCCCGGAGGAGGAGGACTGTGTGCAGATCTGGTACCGAGCCAGCAGTGGTAAGTGGGCACGAGAGTCCTATTTGCATGCGAATAAATTCCAAGCCGCTGCTGCTCCTGATTTTCCAAAGAGGTTGCTGGCAGAACGGTGATTTGCATTTTAAATCTTTGTTACTATTTTCTGTTTTTCTTCACAGAGAAGGGTGTTTTCTCTATAGCCACACACACACATGCTCTTTCCCCCTGTTGATAGCCCGTCTCCTCTCCCACAGCAGCAGCAGGGGGAAGCTCACTTTGGAGAATCACTAAACTTAGTCAAAGGTCAAATTTTGTGACCTCCCTCCTTCCACACGCAGCCTGCTGCTAAACCCCATCCCTTGGCCAGCTTCCCCATCCCGCTCCCACCACGGGCTCTCGCTGAAGCACAGCGAGACCTTGTTTGTGTGAGAAGCCCAAACGCATCCCCAGGCTGGGCGCCTCAGCTTACACCCCACTAATGCCTTGTTTTTGGGGCAGCACTGCGCTCCTGGAACGACAACGCCTGTGGCCGGGCCTTCCCCTTCGTCTGCAAAATCCCCTCGCTGGCCCTGGACTGAGCCTGACGGCGCGCCTGGCTTCTTGCTGCCTCAGCGGGGAAGGGCCAGGATGGAGACGGCCTGGTGCGCTTGGCCTCAGCCACGGAGCTCTGCCCATTGGCAAGCGAGCTGCAGAGCTAAGGAGGCCCTCCACATTTGGGTCTGGGGTCGGGTTTAAAATAAAATACCACACTGTGTTGTAGGAAATCTGCTGTTTGTCAGTGCAGGGGATGTGCAGGGGACAGGGTCTGGGTGCTGCGGGGTCAGGGTGACAGATCTAGCGGTGGGAGGGAAGTGCTGGGAGCAGCTGTGCTGTAAGGGGATAGCCAGTGTGCGTGTGCACACAGCGTGCACACGCGTGCTGAACAGCGTGGCTGCGCCATCGGCTGCAGGCAGGCTTGACTTTGTGCTGTTACAGAGCAAACGCAATGTTAATTCCTCCTAATTGCTTCCTATAGGCTTGTCACTGGTACGTTAAACATCACTGTCATCACAGGCCCTTTGGATAGGTTTTAGATCAATCGATTGATCTTTTTCTCCCTTTCACACACAACAGTAAAATAAAATAAGAAACCAGATTGCATTATCCTTTAAAAAACAGCCTGAAGACACAGTGGATTCTCGGGGGGTGGAGGGGCTTCTTCCCAGGGCGTCCCAGGCAGAACAGGAACTTTCTCCTCGTCTTGACACAGAACCAAGTCAAATCCCTTGTGAAGATGAGTAGAAACATCCACATACAGCTGTTTGGCCACCCCTGATGTCACCATCTGAGACTCATCTCAAAGCTCATACTTTCCAGAGTGATTGCGGTGGGTGCAATGAGGTAAAGGTCAGCGGGGCTGACACAGCTTCTCCCCTGCAGTGACACTGCTGCTTTTGGCTTAAATATATTTTGTCTCTGGGGGCTTGGAGTGGAACTGCAAAACTTGGTGGGGATAAGGCTGTGGTTGTAGGTGGGCACATGCATTGGAGCCAGTTTCTAAAACGAGGAAATGCTGTCAACAGCAGTATATATATATATGTATTTATTTATACATATATAAACATACATTTAATTATAGATGTGTACATTTTGGACATTTTCTGGCAAAATAGCATGTGGTAGAGGATGTTCAATCCATCCATCCCATGATGGAGGTGGAGGCCAGGGAGCCCTCAGCACTTCCAGACTGGCGGACCCAAAGAGCAGACCCACCTCTGCAGCACCTGGGAACCACTGCTGGTTTTGCTGTCTATGGTGTAGGGATGCTGAGGGTTCCATCACCCCTGCATGGGAAACATGCTGCTCTCCACCCCAGCACCCAGCTCCTCGTGGACAAGTTCCCTCTGCTCAGGGTGGAGACAGCAGCCTCATCCTGTGCTCCCTTGGTCGCAACCATGTGTGGAACCTCACACACTGGCAGAAGTTCCTGGCCGAGACATGAGACAGACAGGCAGGCACGCGCTGGATGTTTTGTCATTCTGCAAGATTCCAGAAGGACAAAGCCCATTCATTTCCTCACTACAAGCCTTCTTTCTTACTTACCTATTTACTTGTTGCTGCTGCATAACCAAGGTGAATCAACTGAGGAAGACTCACCCTGCTTCCCCATGGACAAATGTGGTTTGATTGCTTTGGTGTTTTTTTTTTTTTTTTTGGTTTTTTTTTTTTTTTTTTGGTCTGTTTGTTTGTTTTTCTTTTAGCAGATAATGGGTTAGACAAATTCCTCACCCCTGGATTTGGTGGTTTGGGAACAAATGGTGCTGACAGGAAACAAAGTGAGGTGACAGAGCCATCCTGCTGTGGGTGCCCGCACCCTTTGGGTGCTGTGAGCAGGCTTGGCACCCATGGCAGCACTGGCAGCTCTGTTGCTAGCATGATGCTCCCAAAGGAGCAATGCTTACTGATGCACTGGGTTGCCCCTATAAAATAAGATTAATTTTTTGTATAGCATGCATGAGTTTCATTATTTTCATCCCTGAAAGTCCTCCTATTATACATGAAAATAATTTTTAGGATGGTTTTTGCATGTTGGAGAGGAGGTAATTAATGTGGTTTCTTCAGGCTTGTGTTTCACCTGCCATCAAGAAACATTGCATCACATATAAATAACCACAGTATGTAAAGAAACCAGCTGTAAAGCAAGATGTTCCTGGCCCCAGTGAGTTTTGCAAATGCTGGTCTGGAGCTGGGGCTGCCTCCCCACGCTGCTTCTCCCTGGGCCCCCCCTTCACAGGAGCTGGGAGTTTGGTGGCACAGGGCTTGGCATGCATCGAGACTACAAGCCCACCTTTCCCTGCAAGTGGCTGGAGATGCTTCCAAAGAAAGGTTTGAAAAGTTCCCTTGGGAAAGTGTTTGAAGAGTTGGGCCCTACCATGGTGAAAAATGCTGTTAATGGGGAGAGCCTGTGGAAGCTGTCAGCTACAATTAACGTCTTCATTTCCAGGTAAAAAAAAAAAAAAGTGAACTTGCATGACCAGAAAGTCAGACTGGAGTTAATAGGGGTTGTGTTTTGCAAGCCTCTCCTGCTTTCACCCTAGGCTTCGGGATCTTTTTTTTTTTAAAAAAAAAAAAAAACAACAACGACAACAACAAAAAGTCTTCCATTGCTGCTGTCCTCTGTTTCACAACAATCACACACAGCTCACACAGTTCAGGAAACAAAGTGGGGTTTCTGCTCCTGAATGAACTCTTGGATCCTTGAGGTTGGTGCTTGGCAGAGGATGGGACATGCCTGTGCCCTCCGTGCCCCTGCCTGTGTCCCCAGCTCCCCTCCCACCTTGGCTGCAGGCGCAGCTCTGTGAGGCTGGCAAGCTCCTCTGCTTTCAAGTGATGGATGCAGGAGGTTCCTGTTAACCTCTCGGAGTGGTTTAGAAGATGAGTATCTTCCTTTGTAACGTGTGAAATTCATAGTGTGTGACATAGTCTGGGAGCGAACAAAAATGATCACCTATTGGTGAGAAATGTCTTTACCCTTCCGTAGCCCGTTTCTTGGCCTGTGGAGATGCTGTTGCCCCCTGCCCTGGCACAGCAGGTAAGAGAGGTGGGACCGCCTGCCTTCTAATTCTGCTTTTCCTACTGTTATTTTCTGAAGTTCTTTGCTGGATGTCCAGCAGAGGAAGCTTTAAGGCTAAGCTCCAGTCTCTGAGCCACCATATCGTAGGAATCAAGGGGCTGGGGTGGGGCACAGAGTGTTTGGTTTGAGCAGCTGTGAGCTGACCCCCCCCAACTTATTGCTAATGCCATCACATTTTGAATCCGTGGGATTATGGAAAAAGCCTGCCCAGAATCTGGTCTGTGTTTGTTCCATGCGCATGCCATGTCAATAAACCAAACTCTCCATGACATAGAGCCCCTGGCTTTGCAGCTTTTCTGGTGCTGTATAAATATGTCAGAAGGATGACCGGGTCTTTTATTACATGCTTTTGCTTGGCAGGGGCTTGGCAACTTAGCTGGAAACTGTCCTTCCTGGTTGCAAATCATCAGAGGTGCTGTTGATCAGAAGTGCAGATCTAATGAGAAAATAATGGGCTCCTGCTGGTAAGCCCGGTCACCCTTGAAGGTCACTGTGCCAGCACACAGGTGATGTGGTGAAGAAGGGATAGCAGCTTGGCCAGACTGAAGCTGCCACCACCCTGCTCATCCCTCCACTGTGCCCGGCGTCCTGCCACCCTCCCTGCAGTTGCTTGACTAGGCCAGGCTGTGCTCAGCAGGGTGCAGGAGGAGGGGTGCTCCTCAGGGGTATCTGGGTGGTGTCCCCAACAAGGCTGTGATTGCAGTGATCCTGCTGCATCAGATAAATAGAGCTGTGCTTTGTCATCTGTTAACAGACAGCCTGGCTCTTGGGTTGCCATGGCAACAGGATATTTGCTCATTTGTATTTCTTGAAAATTATTCCTGGCTGTTGATTGCAATGTTTGTGGAGCTGCTCGTCGGGGTGCTGAGGTACCAGCACCCATCAGGGCTGTGTGTGAGTGGCTGGTGCTGCTTCAGAGCAGGTCTCCGTGTGGAAACTTTGCTGGGGTGTGATGAGCTATAACCACATCCCACCTGCATATGGGAACACAGCCCTGTGGGTAGGACGAGTCTGCTCTGCTCATCCCTGCTCATCACTGGGAAAGTGCCAGCCTGGCTTAAATGCTGACTGGTTTCCCTGGGTGTTGCAAAGCTGGCAGCACTGCGGAGCACCAGGGGAAAATGGTGCTGCAGAGGTGGCTCTTGAAGAGGAGGGGGAAGGTGTTTTTATCCTGAAGATGAAAATAATTTGATTTGGATGCTGTTTAGACTCAGTAGCCGGTGATTCACAAAAGTCAATTTATCACAATCCAACAGCAGTTTAAGAGCTCGGTGTTGGTTGTCAAGTATTTGTTTAACCGGGAAAATCCACTTGCCACTAATTCCTCTTTTATCTTGTTGAGATAATTAAATCAGGAGGCAGGACAGCGTGGCAGGTCTGCGGCCAGAGGCTGTCTGGTGCTGTGGGAGGAGGTGACACCCTGCCTGCAGCATGGGGTGCCCGGCGTCCCCTCCCTCCCACTGCACCCATCACACACTGAAGAGCAAGGTCATGGGCAGAGGGAGGGGGAGGCACCAGCAGAAGTAGGAATGAAGCAATGAAATGTGGGCTTGTTCATCAGGGCGAGGGCAAATGCCCTCAGGAAGGGGTCATGGTCTTTGTTAATCTCCACAGCATCGTAGAAAGTCATGGGCTGAAGTAAGTGCTGAGTGGGGATGATGAATGTATTCATCTAATAAGGAGAGTTGCCCTGGATTTAGCTGGGTTGTGAAAGCGATTACAGTTCTGTAGCAGCAATAAGATTAACGGTTATAATGAAATCTTAAGCGCCAGCTTTGTAACCTGCCCTTTTTATATGTGTTAGCTCCTTAGGAAGGCTCTGCTGAAGCTATCTGGGGGAGCTGGCTGTCCTTTTGCATGTAGCACATCCAGTCCCCCATATACACCTGTGTGGGTGAGGACTGTGGTGTCATTTATTGCCCTGGGCCCCACACACATACCAGCAGCACTATACAGGGGCAGAGAGCAGCTCCTGTCGGAGCCAGCGCAGGCAGAACACAGGGCTTGCTCCAATCTGGCGGTTTTGGGTGTATTTGGTATTAACTCTTCCTCTGTCACGTATTTTTGCCATCCCAAGATCAGATGCTGGTTTAATGGGAATGACTGCTGGGAAGGTGGCCGAGAGCTACCAGGCATCAAAGCATCCCTGTGTGTTTGGCGCCTTCAGCCCCAGGGCCACCAGGATGAGACTTGAGGGGAGATTTAGGTTAGATGTTAGGAGGAAACTCTTTACTCAGAAGGTGGTGAGGCACTGGAACAGGCTGCCTAGAGAAGCTGTGGATGCCCCATCCCTGGAGGCATTCAAGGCCAGGCTGGATGGGGCCCTGGGCAGCCTGATCTGCCAGCCCATGGCAGGGGATTGGGACTGGGTGGTCTGTAAGGTCCATTCCAACCCAAGCCATTCTGTGATTCTATGACTTTTGGGAAGGATGGGCCAGTCTGTGGCTTTGGGTGGAGCGGGTGAGGTGATGCTGAACAACACTCGCAGTTCCTTCCATTCCTGATTTTTTTTTTTTTTTTTTAGCATCCAGCCGTTCAAGGCACAAAATGCCTCTCTGGGCAGGGATTTTAACTCTAAAATACCAGTGCAGCCTCCCGCTGCTGTCACCCAGCAGTGCCAGCCACCCCATCCCCTTCTGCATCGCCTTCTTCATTTTCTGGTTGAAGCTGAACAAACCCCCCAAAAGCTGCAGTGTTGTTCAGATGGCTCAGTGCAGTGAATGACCCATTTTTCTTCTCCAGTGAGTCATGGATCCTCCTATGAAAGATCTATTTATTAATATGCCATTTGGGGAATATGTCTGAATTTTCCGGCAGTGGCCGTGTCTCCGCTCAGTGAGGGAACTTACACAAGTGACAGCATATGCCAAATGGCTGCACCCCAACACAACTGATTTTGTATCTACATTTTTTTTTTTTTTTGAAGGATAAATTGCTTCTTTTTGATGGGCACTTTTGGATGCAACATGCCTTGTAAGTGTCACCAGCAGGGTAAGTAAGGAGATTCCTCCCCAAACAGTCTGTCTTGCAAAAGAGAAGAGAACAGGGAATTTGGGGGTGTTAAGGATGCTCAGGGAGAGCCCTGTGCTATCACCCTGCATCTAGGCACCCCCCAGATACCCGATGTCTAGAAAACCTGGTGAAAACACATAACACGAATGTGTGTCTCTCTCTATATATATATTCATATTCATCATATATGATCTTTAAAGGAAATTTCTTCTGCCAAAGACTCCAATTACATCATTTTGAAGTTCCATGCAATGTATTTGTAGGATTTATGGTAAAATCTAATTGCAGGCTGCATATACCATAGGAGGTTGCGGTCATATCACCTCGTTAGCCTGATGGGCTGGCTGAATTGAAGGACAATCCTAGGTTTCTCAAAAAGTGCTGCCATGTGCTGTGCAAACTATAGGCCATAGGAAATGGATCGTGGCTCCCGCTGCTGCAATGAGGCCTTCTCCAGCTTGAGTCTTGCCTCCATCAGTAGTATGTGATCTTTCTGCATGTCAGTGGGGTGGTCAGACTGGCACTGCAGGATTCAGGTCAGGCCAAGAAGGAAACCTGAAAGAGCGAGGTCAGACCTGGAGCATCGCTGGCCACTTGTGTCTCTGTTCCTTTGTCATCACCCCAACTGTCCCATGGGCTCAGTCTGGTGTGGTGGCCTCTTTCTGCTGAGTGAGGCTAAGTGAAAGGAAGACCCTATAGCAGATACTGTAGCTGGTTAAGGGACGGCTGGCAGGCAGCCACAGAACTATCCAATACGACTGCCAGTCTGGAGTTTGTGCGCAGAGAACAAAAGCAATTTTCTCCCCTGTTCTCTGAATTGCCTTCACAGTGATTTGGTTTAGTTAAATGGTTGCTCCCCTAGCTGATTTGGGGACCTGAGCTCTCTGCTAATGACAGATTTTTTCACAGAGCCCAGTTCTGCAGTGATTTACTCTGTGCCCCTCCATTGACTTCTCTGGAGATGCCCTGGGTGTCAAACACCAGACTAAGAGAGACTCCTATTTGCATCACAAAATGATACTAAATAAGCAGTGCAAAAACAAAGCCTAAAATCACTGCTATTAAGCCATGAATGCAGCTGGCCTCTGCCTGTTCCTGTAGGTTGTAGATTGTGGCAGTGGATAAAAATTCTTCCTGCTGGGTCTTTCTGCCTCCCCAGGATGGGTTCCCAGGGAACCTGTTTTTATCCCAGAACACCTTGCAGCCACAGCCGAAGCACAAACCTGTGCTCTGAGCATCTATTTTGGACACAGTGCAATAACTGCTAATGTGTCCTCAAAACACAGGGCACAGAGCCTACCCCTGCAGGTGCTGGGAGGAACCCTGGGGTGACCTTGCCTCTCCGTGGCACCTTCTGAAGCAAGCAGCTCAGCTGCCCGCTTTATTTTAGCACAAGCTGGTCACCAGAGGAGCTGTGCAATGAGTTTGGGACAGGTACAATTATAATGCTTGCTCTCATTCTCACAACACATTTGCAACCAGAGTAACACTGCAATTCTTCCGTCTTTCTATTACACTCATTTTGAACCCATAATTTCAAAACTGCTCTGGGTGTTTGCTTTTTTCTGAACCCAGACATGGCATCCCTGACCACCACCAGGAACAAAATGAAATGCCTGCCAACACGAGCAGGGCTGGGAGACAGCGTGCTGGCATTTTGCAAGACACGATGAAGATCATGTTTCCCATGCAGGTTCTGTAATGTTTGTTGCTGCTTGTCCCCTAGCAATGCTGCTGAGATCATGCTGGTCTCTGCCCAGCTTTGCTGCTCTGTGGGCAGGCAGCAGCCTCCCATCCTGGTTGCTCCTGCCTGTGCTGGACCCAGCGATACCAGCAACAGGAGCTGCTCAGGCAGCACAGAAAATACTGAGAAGAAGGAGGGGAAAGGATTACAGATGGTGTGCAGGAGCTGTGCTCACTGCCCTGTCTTGCCTGGCCTGGGGAGAACTGACACGGAACATCAGCTCATCTGTGGGGCACCAAGGGGGGAACGCTATGCGGAGTACACTCAGAATGCTCTCTGCTACTTTGATTTGCAGTTGGTCCCAACCCCAGGTTCCTGATTCTGTAAAGACAGGACCTGCACTTTCAGCCTGTTTTTCCCCATGTATGTATTTGTTTGTACATAAGTATGTTTGTATGTCAGAGAGAAGCAGCTGTAGCTGTGACACCCTCAGAGAACACAGAGCTAAGCATGGAGCTAAGGGCAGCTGGCGCATGGCAAATTTTGACACTGGTGAAAACACCTGATTTTCTTCAAGCCAAGAGCCCCAAGGCAACATTTCTCCTCAGCTGCACCATGCTGGGCAAGGAGGCTGCAGCACTGGCAGATATAGTCCCTTCCTGCCCCTAATTAATGTTGTCAGTAATTAGTTTATTCCAGGTGCTTCTCCACCCAAATTTCCCATTGGTGGCAGTGGGGTGCCTGCTGAGGAAACCTGAGCTGCAGGTGTTCCTGAGGCTTATCTCTGGTAGACCCTACAATCAAGCTGGTGCTTGGCTCGTACCTGAGGCTCCTTGTAAAAATTTGTCAGAATTTATTTTTCCTTAAGTTAAAGTCCCAGTGGTGTTCTAACCCAAGCCACCAGGAGCTGGAGCAGCGCTGTAGTTAGGAGCAGGGTGCAGGTGAGGGGTTTGGGCTTGATGTGCTTTGTGGTAGGTGATGCTGGAGCTCCTCTGTCTTGGATAGAGCAGCAAGGAGCAGGCAGGTCCCTGCAGGGTGGAGAAGTACAGGGCAGAGCTGAGCTGCGGGGGACCAATTAAAACTGGGCATTTCTGCATTATTTCTTCCCTTGTTGCCCTCCTGCTCCTAGTGCAACATTGTGTGTTGGGCTCTTCACCTGGAGAAATGGAGATTTTTGTCCTTAATTCAGCACCTCTTGCACCATGACACCCTGCTGCTGAGGGTCTTCTCAATATCAAGAGGCTTCCTCTGGGTGTAGGCAGCAGGGAGGAACTAGTACAAATGCTGCGCTCTGCAAGTCTAAATTTCACTGCAGCTCTCCACTCCTCTTAGTTTTCATTGTGATTGCAGAGCAAACTTTGCATCAGATTTATTCAAAGAAGGCCTCAGTGAAGTATATTTAGACAAGAAATAGATACAGGATAGGAGGAGGACGAAACAAAAAAGCAAGTGGAATCAGTTGCTTTTGCACCTTGTGATGGATTTACCATCTTGGGAAAGGGGAAGACCAAAGGTGAGTGTTTTCTTCATTCCTCTGCCACTGCACTTGAGCTAGGAGAGGCTGCCTTGGGAGCTGCATCATGCAGGATGGCAAAAGGTGCTAAATTTTCTGAATGCAAAATTTGGCTGAGTGTAAATACCATTAATGTAACGATTTTTCTTCATTTTTTTTTCCTTTTTTTTTTTTTTAAATAAAAAAAAAAATCACGTGGCACTCAGAAGACCACGAGCAGACCGCTCCCGCAGCTGGCTCGGCCCGAGCTGCGCACGCGGGTGCGGTTTTGAGGGAGCGGGAGCGTTCGCAGCGGCACATCCGTGAGAGAGTGCTGCCATCTTTTGGCTATGCAAATCGGAGGGGAGCGGAGCAGTGGCGGGGTGCTGCCTGGGAAGGGGCTGCTTGTGCACCGCCTTCCCTGCGGCGTGCTCTGAGCGTTGTTCCCGCGGCCGTGTGCTCTCCCTGCGCTATGCGAGGTGACCCCGGGAGCACAGACCCTGACCCATGCTCGGCGCTGGCCGAAGGGACACCGAAGTGCGCCCCGGTGGCTGCAGCCAGCCCCAGCCGAGCTGAAGCAAGAGCACCAGCAGTTTCTTCCAAACAAAATGCTTCATCAAGTGTCTGTTTCCAGTGTTTCAACCCAACATGGGTAAGGGCTTTCTGTAAACTTGAGAATTAATTACTGGATGGTGGAAGTTCTGTCTCTGGTGTGGTGACACGCTGCAATGTCTGGCACCATGTAGCTAGAATTTCCCCTGGGCTTAGAAATGTGATTTCCAGCCAACAAACAAGTGAGCGCTGTGTTTTATGTACATTGTTTGCCATTTGTGTGCGTTGCCCAGGACTCAATGGTAAATGCTACCGCTAAGCATGACAGGTTTCAGAAGTAAGTTTTAGAAAATAGGGTATCTGTGCTTTCCTTGGTGATTATTGCATCCACCCACCCACCCATCCATTGGGTGGAACGTGAGCATGGCTGAGGATGCTGTCCCCCCACTGCTGCTGTCAGGAAACTTGCACGGTCATGGCCAGGATTCTCCAGACATAGCCATGACCATCACCCCCTGGTAAACTTCCTCCTCCCACTGATTTTTTTTTTTTTTTTTTGACATTTACTTAGGCAGTTGTTTCAAACCTCTGAGTACTTAAAGCTGGCATACATACATGAATCCCCTCCCACGAGGAGGCTGCTCATGCTCCTGCAGCCCTGCTGTGTGTGCAGTAGTGAGGAAAGGAAGGGAGAGGGGAGCAGCACCAGCCCTTGTGCTGCCATGTGGTCACTGCAGTAACCCCTGAGTTCCTGATCAGCAGCAGTGGTGAGGATGGGTATGCTCTGATGGACTGCTGGGAAGCCCTGGCTCAGTAGTTTTAGGAGATGCTGCTTCTTGGAGGGGGAAGATAATCAGTGTCTGAAAAACAGTTTTCAAGGATTCAGTGTGCTGAGCCCAGTAAATGTGACCTGACAGTTGGGGATGAGCTGCTGCCCACGCTGCAGTGTGTGGGTTATGTCTGAGGTTGCTCCGTGCTGTTTGACCCCATTGCTGGCCAGTGGTGCTTGGTCACCTCAGCGGCTCCCTGGGGCAGCGCGCTGCTCTGCAGCTGCACCAAGACACCTCGCCCTGCTGCCTGGGGAGAACATACCTGTTGGAGTGTGGCTCTGTCAGTCACTCCTGCTGTGACAAAGCCAATACTTAAGCAGCTTTGGGTAGGAGGTGGGGGGGAGCAGAAAGAAAAATTACTTGGGGAGATGAGAGGGTGAAATGGTGCCAGGTATTTTGTTGATGCAGATGTGATCCATTTGTATGTGACATCTCTGGCAGTGACATAAACAGACTTCCCAAATCCTTGGCTGTCAGCATATCACCCTTCCAATATAGAAAAACAAATTTCAGCAATGCTGAACTGTCAGAGGGAGAGGGACCTGCTCTGAACTAATATCCCGTCGCTGAGGATGTGAGTGCCGACCAGGCACACTTCAGGCTGTTTTTCTTGCCTCTGCCCAAATCAACAGTGGTGAGTCATCGCGGGCAGACCTTATCAGCTGCCATGGTTTTTGCAGCGTCTCATAGCACCTGCCACCAAACCTGCTGCTTTCCATCGCTGCTAACAGGCAAGGGACTGAGCCTCACTGTGCCCTGCACCACAACAGCTGTCAGTCAATGGAAGCATGGTTTCAGGAGCAAGACACTTAGGGGTTTAGTTTCAGTCACAAAGTAAACGGTGCCCTGCCCCTGCATGGGGATGGGAGATGGCAAAAATGGGGCGGAGGAGGGAGCTAGGTGCTGCTTGAGGCCAGCTATGCTGTGCTGCAGCACCTGTGGGTGCAGGGTGGGGAGCGGGGATCCTCCTACTGGTGCCCCAGAATGCACTCAGGATGCCTGTGGGGAAGGAGGTGCCTCTGGGGGAGCCCGGCGTGGCAGCAGGGAGGCTGCCGGCACACCAGTGGGAAGCAGGGATCTCAGTGCAGGACATGGATGGGACTGAGCAACTCTTGCCAAGCAGCATGGTGTGATGTAGGGGGAGAAGCAGAGACCCTCAGTGCTTGCAGTCATTTCATGGGACTGACTGACATGGTTGGGCAGAGGCTGGGGCTGGCCGGCCGTCTGTTTGGGTGCAGCTCAGTACCTGGAGCACGAGCAGAAGTGACAAATCACAATGAAACATGCCAGCAGTGCACAGCTCAGCCTGCTGCACCAAGATGTATTTCGGCGGCTTTGTCAGGGTTGGCAGAGGTGCCTCTTTGCCTGGGAAGTCCTTATCTCTGCAGCTCCTCTCCATCTCTGGCTGGGGAATGGGCTTGGATTTAAAGGAGCAGAGCTACAGGACGCTGCTCTGCATGGCCTGGGTTTGGTGTGCAGAAGCACTGGGCTGTGCTGGGGCTGCCTGTGGCAAAGCAGTGTGCCCCCACTCTGCAGCCCCTGGCTGTGGGCAGAAGGCAACTGCCCTGCTGTGCAGACAGCTCCCTGTACAGAAAGGGATGGCATGGGTATGAGCTGGTGTAAACGCTGCTGCTCGTGTTGCCAGCTGTGCTGCTTAGAAGGCACTCACTCATTCACTCTGTTTTAACAGAACCTCACGGAGGCCCATCGGCCAGCCAGGCAGATGACATTAGCTGGATTTCTGCATCCAAAGCTGGTGCTGATGTCCACTGCTTGGAAGCCACTACAGAGCAGGGCAGTTAAATAGGGAGGTGTTTCCTATTCACACACATGTGTTGCTTGGAGAGATAAGGGTGTTAAATAAGCGCAGTGAGGCTGAATGAGTAAGGAGTTTGGTATGCTTTTGGTCTGATGGTTGCTGCAGCCTCAGGAATTTGCTAATTAGCTGTGTGGGGCAATTAATTATCTTGTCAGCTATCCAGTCAGTACTTCAGTTTAATCACACTTTTTTTTTTTTTTTTTTTTTTTTTCTT
>VXAV01001816.1:8107-71307 GCA_013399715.1 Alectura lathami
TATATATATTTCATGCCACCTGGCATGGCTGTTCCAGCCAAAAAGCAGGTGGGCAACAAGTCAGCACGATGAAAGACAACACGGTGTCATGTGCTGCAACCACGGGGCCAGATCCTGAGCCAGGCTCAGCACTCCCGTGCCAACTGAGGGAGCTGGGGCACGTAAGGATCATCAGGACGGTGGCAAAGACACACAGCAGCAGCTCTGCTGCTCCTCCTCCTGCTCCTGCATGCTCAGGGTGCTCCTGGCTCGCAGGGCACTGGGACAGCCCTGCAGCAGGACCACCAGGTGCAGCCTCCAGTGCAGGGATGGAAAACCCCCCGCGCCAGTTTCTGGAAACGTCACTTACTGAAAAATAAAAAATGGAGGGGAAATGAAAAAAAAAAAGCCCTTCTCAGGCTGGTGTTATCAAGCAGAGGAAATAAGACTTCTAAAGCTCCCATTCAGAGAGTGGGGGGGAGAGAAATCCCACTCCAGCCGCACTTGAGTGAACAGCTTTTGAAATGGAAATGTCGCTCTTCAGAAACATCTGAATTTCCTCCTATTGCCGGGGAGGAGGAAGGACTCAGAAGAGAAAGCAGGGACTCCTCAGCCATGCAAATTCCAGCGCGGGTCCATTCACGGCGCACCCAGCCGGCTGTGCCGAGGGGATTTGTTAGGGAGTTAATCAGGTACTGCCATCGGGAAGCTGGCTCGGAGGCCATCAGATTTAGAGGAAGGGAAGGAATGAATGGAGACAGCTCTATTTAAGCACTGCAAGTGAGATATACTTCAAGGCTGCCCGGCTCACACTCCCTTCCTCCATTCTCCCCAGTGTAACGATTGCCCAAATTATTCTTCCCCAAGTGCAGGAGGCTGTGCTGCTGGGAAGGACCTTGAAAGATGGAGAAAGGAAACGCAAGACCTCCGACAGCATTAGCAGCATGTGATGTGCACTGTGGGACCAACCCAATTCTCACTCTGTGTGCCAGAGCCTTGCACCAAGCCAGGCCCACCAGCAACGCCCCTGGAGGTGACCAGGGCATGGGCTGGTGGCCCCAGCACCGACATCCCCCTCTCTTCCAGCAGCTGCTCCTCAGACCATGTGGGTTCTTCAGGGAATACCAGAAGATGCTGGTCCTACAGCTGCCCCCAGCTCCTCTCACCAACAACATGCCCCCATTTCATCTGCACCTCTTATCTGTAAAAATCAGAAGTTCTAACACGGCAAGAAAATTGGACTTCATGGGCAACACTTCAAAGCCCTTGCTTTCCCCAAAATCTACTTAGATCTCAAAAGCTCAACTTTTACCAGCAAGACCTCGTCACTCCCATTAGAACAGCTTGGAGCACACACACGCCTTTTAAGACTCCAACACGCACAACTCGAGACCCAAACTCGGCAGCCTGGGCACGGATACGGGTCACTGCTGAGCGTGACCTGTGAACTCCACCAGTTGAGATAACAAGCAAAAAAAAACAAGCAACTTTCTGATTAGGAATCCGAACTGGCCTAACTTCCATTTAGAGGTGGCTGCAACAGGAAAATTGTGTAAGTGTGAAACAAGGTTCACAGTTGCTTGGGTGCTTTTTACAAAAAAATTAAATAAAATCAACTAACATGAATAGGCATGGGGGGAAAAAAGCCCTTCCTTCAAACAGGTTGTCTGGGCTTCTAATGAAACTTTCAGTGGCCTCAAGGGTCCCCTACGCTGCTTTTGCAGCCCCAGCATTGCCAGCCCTGCACAGCGTGTCCCCAGCACATGTGTGGGACGCAGCGGGGACAACACCACAGCTGCCTGCCCGCCCTGCAGCCACCCCTTCCGCCCGCAGCCCATGCTCCAGCCACCAGGGCAGCACGGCCGGTCCCCAGAGCCCCCTGGGGGATGGGGACATGGGGCCCACAGAGCAGGGCCGGGATGTTTGCCGACAGCAGGGCGCAGGTGGCATGAGGCACTCTGCAGCTGCTCCATCCATCACGGCCGGCCGCTGGCTGCGCTCCGTGCTGTGCTGCTCTAATCACTGCGCAGACACGTGGAAGGGGTGCCCTGACACCGCCTGCTTGTTGGAGCAGCCATTTCCTGCACTGCCTGCTCTCCGTCAGGACGATGGAGCCTGAGCCCAGCTGCAGACCCCCAGCGCTCCACACTGCAGGGCTGGGGGAACATGCTCTGGTGCTGGGCCAGCCTCACCACCCTGATGTGTCCAAAAAAAAAAAAAAAAAAAATCTGTCAAAGACATTTCTGGATTTATTTTGAGGGCTTTTTTTGCAGGTAGAGATGGTCTTGGGGTTTAAGAACCATCAGGTCTCAAGTATCAGAGCACTGCGATCAGAAGAAGACTGACTGGTAGAAGACCAAATGCAGGACAAAACAGGTCTCAGGGAGCTCCTGCTCTCAGGGAGCAGAACCTTTTCCAGCTGCAAAAGCAGCACAATTTGCACAAGTTGCAAGTCTCTGCCTAGGCCCCATCTGCAGAAAAGCACGAAGCACCCCTGCCTTGCCAGGCCAGGATGTTAAAGAAAAGAAACCAATATCTCTGCTCCCATAGCAAGAATAAGCCCACAGTGAATTTGTTATTATCTGTTAGCAAAGCACCAGCTTCCCACCAAGGCTGGAATTTCCATCTCGGTTTGGCAGGCACAGGGCTATGAAATGATTACTGTGTTTACTTTTCCTTTGCTAACTATAAAATCCCATTCCACTGCCCTGCCAAGAATGACTGAAGCTAATAAAATTCAGGCATTTGGAAGAAAGCAATAACAAACCTCCCTTTTGGGGCTTTATGATGAAATTTCCCCACTCCAATCAGAGATTATGCTGCATTCATGAACACTGGTGATGTCTCCAAGTGCACCCAGATCAGCTCAAATCAATATTTAGCTTTGCCCGAGACTGTGAGCCTTTCTTCACGTGGCTGCTGAGGGCTGGATCACTGAGCTCCACAGCTATAAGAGCCTTTGAAAACATAGCTTACAAGTGTAAGGCAGCATATATGTGTGCATGCATATATTATACTTACAAAAATGCAGGTTTTTCCAATTACTTAAACTGCAAAAAGTATATACACATGAAACATTTATAGATGTGTAATTTACATACACCCCCCCCAAACATACTGAAAGCCAGTAATAGAATACACTATGCATTTATATACATGAACCTGCATATTCTTTTGTAGCTTTTGGTGTTTGAAAGACTGTAACGCTCCCATGCTTACATCTGCTGCTTGCCCTGCCGCTGGGGCAAGCACCATCAGCTGCTGGGGGCTACCTGCCCCCCGCCCCACCCACAATCGCTGGCATGAGATAAAACAACGCAGACCTGAAAAACAGGCTGAAAACAAAGCCTGTGCTTGCCTTGGTGCCGTAACCACGTGGGACGGCTGCTTTGCACGAGGTTCTTTCTTGGGCAGCCCCAGCGACGCCAACATGTGACGCGCAGAGCAGGAGCTCTCAGTGCTCCCTGGGGAGCACCTGCACCGGGACAAAGGCAAACCGAGGCTGGGCTGCAGGAAAGGATGCTCTGTCAACACTGACCAGAGAGAATACCAACGAGGTGCAGGAGGTGCCTCGGGTCATTCCCCCATCAGTTTCTGCCTTAGACTCACCAGGTCCCAGGGTAGGATGGAGCACGGTGTTCCTGCCCCAAGCTGTGGGTAACAGCACGTTTCCAAGGGCAGAAGGAACAGGCTCCACTGCGTTCCCACTCTTTATCCTCTTGGAGGAAGGTGCCAAGAATTAGAATTACATTTTTTGAGAGCAGTAGAATGAGCCAAGGGCCTGTCAGCTTGTCCTAGAACAACCCCTCTGCGCGCAGCCAGCATTCCTGACGCACGCAAGTGTCCTTCAGCGCGAAGCTGCAGCGCGTTTTGTCATGCAGCAAGCCAGAAAACCCTCCGACGTGCTCTGCCTAAAACACAGCCAAAGAGTTCTTGCATTCAAACAGTGGGTTTGGGTCCAAAAAGAAAGGAGGTTTTCAGAGCGTGATTACAACGAGGCCCTCTGGCACCTGTCAATGCCGAGGGTGTTGTTAGGAGATGAGGCTCCGCAGCGCATGGAGGTGAAGTTCCCAAGCTTCAGCAAGGGCTGCTGCCACATTCAGTGTTACTACAGCTCCCACACCAGGCACAAAGAGCAGCAGATCCTCTGCCAAATCCATCCCCCAAATCACTCCCACACCTCAGCCCCTCCAGCAGCACCGACCGCTGCGCAGCTCATGCACGGCTGCCGCAGTGCAAGGACACAGCACAAAATGCCCTCCTCCTCGAACACAGCACTCAGCTGGTCGGTGTCACAACTCGCCGGCTTCTGTTGTATGAGTCACAACTGTGGATTTACAGCATTTCACAACGATGGAAAAGTACAGCAGTACAGATGTGCTGGGTGCTGCACGCTCATGGAGGCTGCTCCTGGGGCCTCCCAAAGCCCCCCGCCCTGCACCAGAAGCCCCTCGATGCGGAGGGGACGGAGGGAGCCCAGGTCCTTCTGAGTTTAGCTGTACATGCTGGTGAGTTGGTGTAAACCTCCCGCTGCCTTGTTGTCTGCACACACCAGACAGATCACGTGGAACTGGGAGGCGCTGTGTACACCATCTGGGAGCGAGCCGCAGTGATGCTCCAGGTCTAACAGCACACAGACTCCCTGCCAGAGGGTCAGGGGTGCAGAATCCCCACACCAGAGTCAGGCAGCACACCAGCTCTGCCTCTCATTTTCAGGAAACAACTCCAAGGCAGACAGCAAACCTTGCCATTAACGAAGAAATGGGCTTCAAAAGTATTTTACTCCCTAACAGACGCACAAACACTCCAAAGGTAGAACAGGATAACGGCTGTGAATCCACGCAGCGTGGCCCTGCTGCACGCACAACGCTGCCTGTGGTTCTTCAGCTACCAGAACCTGACAAAAGCAAAGTCAGTCATGTGGTCAGTGCTCCCTGACCCTCAAGCCTGGCCCCCAGGCCTGCCGGAGAAGCTGACGTCCTGCAGGCAGGGCACAGTGCCTAGCAGCCTCTGGGTTGCGAATGAAACCAGCATGAGTCTGTGCACAAGGCACGCATCCAAGCACGCTGCCCGACCCACATGCACACGCGCAGTGAGCAGGGGCAGGTGCATGCCCTCCTTCTGGTTGGAGGTTGTCTTCAGGGGAGCGAGGGGAAAGCAGGGCAGAGAGGATTCCAGCCAGAAGTGTCTGCAGCTGACAGCGTGAACAATGCAAATATTTCAGCTTTTAAATATGTTTGGAATAACAGAGAATGTCAACATCTCCCTCATCTTCCCAGAAATAGCCTTGAATCATTGCTGTCCTAATGCAAAGACCTCCCCCCACACCATGGGATCATTCCTGCAATCCGATTTTTATCAGGCACGCGTCGACAGCATGAGCAACCACGCAGCAGAGGGGGTGGGAAGCTGCATATGTCGTGGCAGGACCCTCCTGCAGCCCCACATGCTGCTGCTGGGTGCCCACCCACCAGCCCTAGAAGCCCAGAGTAGGGTACACATGCCTAGGGGGGGCTGATGTTCACAGCTCTACTTTGTTACCCAGGCACCTTATGCTTGGCCATAAGCCTCGGGGAGGCTCCGGGGCCCGGCACCGGTCCCTCGGAGGGGGCCCTGCTCCGTGGCCTCGCTTCTCCTCGCCGTGCTCAGCAGGTTTCTGAGCCATGCTCCCACGCATCCTGCCGGAGCACCGCAGCTCCCCGAGTTCAAAGCGCTGCTGCTTCCACCCCCTCGCTCCCCTCCCCCTGTGCTGGATTACTCAATTAGAGATTATGCGTTTGCCAGTTCCCTCCTAGCCAACTGGGGCCTCTGCCAAGGTCAACACGAGTTCCAGCCAGTTTCATTAATAACTGTGAGACCAGCCCACTGGAAACTCTGAGAGGTTAATCCCAGCAACAGATCAATGTTCCCATAACAAAGCCATGCAGAAAACCACGCAGCACAGAGCAGGCTGGTGATTTACCTGCCAGCCCAGCTGCCTGTGCTGGGATCGGGGCGCTCCCCTCACTGCCAGCCATCAATGCCCCCGAGCACCTCCCCACGCTGCTCCTTCCCCAGCAGGTTAGGAGGGAGCAGGAACAGCGCTCCCAGAGCGCCTCCAGCATCCTCGGTGCACTGCCAGGCTGCGGCCCAGGCAGGGGCTGAGGGGCTGGCCCAGAGCCTCTCCACCGCACAGCCTGTTTTCCAGGAGTTTGTTGGACATTGGGCTCTGGAACGGGCAGCCAGTGTGAAATTTGGCATGCACGGTGTTGGCTTCAATGCATCATTAAAAATGCATTTCAAACGTGTTAATTCATCCTTTTTCAATTAATGGCTTTTAAAGCTACATTAACGTGCATCAAAGCATAATGCCCTTTGCCCCAGTTTCTGCTTTGCCATATATATTTCCTGGCCTTAGTGCTTCCCAAGAGTCTCACCTTCTCTTTCCACCTCCCAGTTCTTAGTCCATAGCACAACAAAAACATTCACGCAGAAAGGGAAGAAATTAAAACTCTTCAACAATGTAAAGCTGAGTCCAAGCACTAACAACACATTGCTTTTTAATAGCCCTTTTCCCATCAATAGCTGTTAACTCCTTTACAAAAGAGGGAAGTGGCATTGTCCTTGTTACAGATGGGGAAATCTGAGACACAGAAAGGGGAAGAGACTTACCGGTGGCCAGCGGCCTGCCAGGGCAGAGGGCAGTGAGGTTCAAGTTTCCTGAGCCTGCACCCAGCTCTGTACCAGGACCATAGGGCTCCCCAGATCACGATCCTGCTGGAGCAATAGGCTATGACTGCAGCAGCCAGCCCCTGCGAGGGGACTAAACGCAGATTACGACTGACTCACATCCTATAGCAGGAGCAGCAAACCACACATGTGGTGGCAAAGCAGCCTCAGAAATGGGAAGAACAAATGGAAGCACAAGGGGAGTAAGAAGAGCTGGAAGGACAGGGGAGCGGCAGGACTAACCTCTAGCTCTGGAGCTGATGTTGTGTGGCCAGGCACAGCGTGCCGCAGGGCAGGACTGCCTGCAGCACCAGCACTCACATACGCAGGGAGGCAGGGATCACGCAGAGCTCTGCGTTGTTCTGATCTGCCTTTACATGACGAAGGTCCGTGGCTTTCTCCATCAGACAACCCAGAAGCCACCGAAGGTCCTGGAAACCTGCTCCAGCACCTCTGTCAACTGCACACCTAGCAAATCTGCATCACAGCCGCTCCTCCAGCAGGTCTCCACGCTCCTGATGACTGAGAACCCAGTCCTGCTTTAGTTGTGCCTGGCTTTTCTCAGCCAGCACACGGGAGCACCTTCTCAGGGGCAGTGTCAGCCTGCACGGAGGGCATGGGGAGATCTCATTTCTCTGAGCTCCCCTGAGCCCGTCCAGCAGCAGGAGCAGTGGGCTCTGAGCCCTGCAGCAACATGACAGCCACCCGTGCAGGAAAACAGCATTCTGCTCCCTGGCTTGAAGAGAAATACCAGTGCTCAAGGGTATGAGCAATGTGAGGTTGATAGGGAATGGTAATATCTTTTTGCTAGAGCAACTGAGACTTGCCTGTAAAGCTGCTGCTTCTGAAAGGCGCACTGCCCAAACGCACGCCTGTTCTCTCCAGCTGCAATGAGCTGATCTAATAAGAGACATTGCCCTCACCTTGCAAGCTCATCCTCACTTGAAGTGAGGCCACCTTGATCCAGAATGGGGTAAAGGGTCCCAGCTCATTCCCTAACTTGGGAAAAATGGATGAGGAAGTGATGAATGAAAATCATACGAGATACACTTCCTTCCTGGTCCTCAGGTGCAGCTCATGGGAAAACCTCTGCAACCTGTTACCAGGATTTGGCACAATCTGTAAAATCATCAGGAAGAGCAGCCCTGGCACTTGGATGAATAATCTAGCTCCTCGCTTCACAGTGACGTCAAATGGGGTGAAAGGTGAGCAGATGACCCCTAGGATCCTGCTTAAATAAGCACCAGAGTGTTTGGTAATGCCTGGCCCGCGTGGTGTGCTTCACCCCTCAAACAGCCTGCCAAGCTGCCCTAGGGAAAGCATCATCATGCACTGAGCATGCAACAGCAGCAGCACAGTGGGACATTTCCCTCCCAGGCTGTGTGCTACCATCACCACACCACACGTCCCATGGGTATGCAGAGACCTCCGCCGGCACCCAGCACCCACAGGGAGGGAGAAGAAGAGACGGGGCAGAGTGGGAACGGGAAGGATGGATCCTGATGGCTTGGCTTGGAGGGTCACATCAGACACAGAGCTTTTCCAAAACCTTCATGTCCACAAGCAGTTTACCAGGATGGTTGCTCAGGAATAAAGCCAGAAGGCTGCTATTAAGCCAATTCCCACAGCTGCAGAGGCAGACAGCCCTTTGGAGCAGTGCTCCTGCATCCAAGCTTGTCCTCTGCTCCCGGTCACTTGACAGCACCGAGATCTGCCCGGTCCCGCAGCACCCTCAGCCAGACCCACTCTGGGAACAGCCCTTCTAGCCTGCAGCAGCTAACCCCAGCCCACTCTCGCACTCCCCAGTCATTTTTTTCTCTCTCCAGACTTTGAACTTACAAATGACTCCACTAAAAGCATAATCTTGTCCTGCTGAATTGTATCTCAGCTTTCTCCCTCTCTTTCATTAACAAATGTTTTAAGCCCCATAAAATGCATGTAATTCTTGGAAACGTGTCACAGACCAAGAAGCAAATGCAGCCCCTAAACTCAGCCTCAAGAGTGGCTTTGCCTATTAGAAACAAATAGCTGAGACAATACGTGGTTTTCCGGTGAGAAGCAGAACAGAACTGCTGATGGAAATAATGTGCAGACAGAAAAGCTGTCCTGGTTTCCTCACGTCTTTGGAGAGAGGAGATTTTTGGTTTTGTGGCCAACAGTTCATTTTCCCCAACAGCCACCCAGCCCAGCACCCACAGGGAACTGCTGGACCCAGAGCCCCCAGGCACCTTGGAACTCCCAGCTGGCCGCAGCAGCACCTCGCTAAGATGCATCTCAGAGGGAGCAGCAAAAACAGAACAGAAAAGGGCCACAGCACCTCAGAGGCATTTTTTCCAAGGCAACACACTATGAAGAGCTCAAGGAGAGAGAGCTGAAGTGTCTGGTGCATTTTTCATGGCTTCTGAGTTCAAACACAGCTCTTAAAAACAAGCTGCTCCACCCCCTCCAGCAGCAGCTCACCAGTAGCGAGGGCTGGCCGTTCCCAGCCTGCGGGCATCGCAGCCCTCTCCTGCTTTGGCCACGGCCCTCTCGGAATCCCAACTACCCAAACTGCCCTGTGTTTTGTCCACTTCAAGGTAAATGTCCTCCCTTCCCCAGGACAGGTCAGCAGGGACTCAAGCGAGCCCCACCAGGAATAAACCTGAGCTCATGCTGAAGTCAAACACAAACTGCCTCAACAGAGTACACAGCTAAATCCAAACAGGCACACGAGCACGGGATCTTTCTTTGTAATATTTATCACGCAGGCAGAGGAGATAATTGCCTGTAAACAATTCGCTCTGTTACATGGGACTAAGACAAGGGAGGCTTTCCTGGGGAAGATTACATTAAGCAACCACCAGCAGCCATTTCCAGCCCTTCAAACACCAATATTAAGTAAGGAGATGTGATAAATAAGAAAGGTCAAATAAAAATCAAATCAAAGCACAGTATCCAGAAAAGTCAGACACGACCAACCCTATTTCAGCATACAGGAGCTTCCCAAATGCTCTCGTGCATTGAATAGCCAGTAAAAACAAGCCCATAAATACAAGCCCATGACTGTAACACTTTAGGAGAAAACCCCACACACTTTTCCTTCCCAGAGGAGGTCGCCCCATCTCAGTGCATGCCATCCAACGGCACCAAGCACTGTGTGATGCAGCAGAAACCACTTCGCACAGCGATTCTGGTAGCAGCACAGAGCCTCAGGGCAGCTCTGCACAAGCCCAGAGGGGGCCCTGGGATGCAGCTCGTTTCCAGCCCTTACCTTGGGGAGCTCCTCTGCCCCTGCCTGCTGGCTCTGGCTCAGCAGGGGCGAGTGCCGCAGCAGCGGGTCCTGCAGCAGGTCCAGGCGCGGCCGCTTCGTCTCGATGAACTCCAGATCCGACGGCTTGGTCAGGTCAGAGAGATAGGAATGAGCCTCGGTCCTCAGGTGCAGCTCCTGAGATCTGGGGACAAAGAAGGAGACTTTAGAAAACGAGCCGGCTCTGTTCCCCCCTCCTCCGAGGCTGCAGCAGGGCAGAGGGCTCCCTGCCCCTCTCCCAACGCAGCCCTGCCAAGCTGGCAGGGCGCGCTATCCAACGACACCAATGGCAGGGACTATTCAGATCTCTTTTCACCTGTTCTATATGAAGAAGTTGGTAATATGTGGAAATGGTTCAGAGGTTTTCTTTTTTTTACGCAAGTATAAAACTTTTTGTAGCTCTATTTTTCCTAGCAAGATTTTCCTGTGAGAACTGTAAAGGGATCCTACAAAAATACACTAAACCTTTTACTATGCCCAAGGATCAGCTTTGTTGCAGCAGCTCCAAAGGTGTTTTTAACACTTCAGGCAGATGTGTCTCTTAAAGATTGAAATGAAACACAGAAGATGCAAAGCTTGGAAAAAAACATGGCTTTTATTCTTTCCCCCCTTAAGCAAGACAGTTCAAGTTCTCCTGAGCTGCGCGGTGCCAGTGCCCTCCCCAGCCACCCAGCAGTGACAGAGGGAGCAGACTGGAAGCTGCTCAAGGGGGGGGAGGGAAGGAAGCATTTTGTCAAGAGCAAGCACAAGAGACAGGGGGTCTTGTACGTGGCCTGGCCCCCGAGCTGGGGCAGGTTTACCTTGCTAATTGAGCTTTTCAGAGGATGACAGGAAGGGACGGGCCCAGAGCCCTCTGAAGCCAGTGGGAGCCTTTCCAGCAGCTGTAACAGCCCTGGACCATATCCAGAGAGAGGAGGTGCCGGGTGGAAATCACCTACCCTGCACTGCAACTCAAGGCCTGCTCCATGCAAGTGAGCCACAGCTTGTCTCTCACCTCATTGTTTTTTTCTTTCTTTATTTTTTTTTTCATTTAAACACCAGCATCAGCCCCAAAGCTCTGCTGTTGAGGTTTGACCCAGGTGTGCCAAGCTGGGATGCTGCTGACACACACAAACAAACCTGGCTCGCCCCCTGCCTCCTTCCCTGCAGAAAGCAGATGAGAGCAGAGGCTCTTGCGCTGCTTTGCCTCTCAAATCCCCAAGCCACAAACACGCAAAACAGAGTGACCAATGCAGAAAGCTTTTCAGAGCAGAACAGCCCTTCAGTTTGCCACTGAAGCACAGCTCACCTGTGCACATTTTGCACTGAGCAATGCACAGCTTTTCTCTGCAAGCCCAGAAATACCTCGGGGCACCTCTCAAGTTTCCTGCTGGCTTGCCCCAGCCCCTTGTGCAAAGCCTGCCCGCAGCTGCACGCCGACATTTCGGCTCTGCTGTAAACCCAGTAACAATCAGCAACTGTTGAGCTGGGCAGGTGTTAAAATATTCCAACACCCAAGGCTCTGCTGTACCACGGCAATTAAAAATCAGATGTATTTATTCTCACTCCTTCCCTTTTTAAGCCTGCGTTACCCAGAAGCTGCTAATTGCCGCAGGATGGCTCCCAGACCTCTGCAGTTGTCAGGACTGTGCGCAACCCGCTGCATGGATGTGGCTGCACTCAGAAAGCACAGTTTGTGAGACAGGAGCAGCACTCAGCTTTCTAAAGCAACTCACTGTGAGGCAGGGGCCATGCTGGGGAAAGCAGCTGCAGTGTTACAGGGTGCTATTCTATTTCCATTTCCACATCCACTGGAACAGTTTTGACTCCATGCCCTGGAATTTCCAGCTGCTCCCGGGATGACTCTGCCCTGCGCAGCCTGCCCAGCCCGTCCCAGCGCCAGCAGTGACGCTGGTTTGCAGCCTTCACACCTCTCACTCCCTGCACCCTGCACACCTGCAGTGAGCCCTTTGCAACAGGCTTTTATACAGCGATGACATTGCCATCAGCGTAAAAATAGCCCTGCCTCAAGAACCATCCCGTTACACTGAGTTTAGTTGGGGGTTTTCTGCATTTTCCAACTAATTCCCACCTGGCTACTTTATTCCTACCTTGCTGAAGGGAAAGAGAGTGTTTTTAATTGCATGGGAGTTATACACGATTGCATGAAATGAAGCAAATGCCACTGTTAATTACGAACTGGGGCAGGTCAGTGCTCCCCGGGAACCCTTCGCCACGACACCGCGTTGCTTTGAAGGAACAGAGCAGCGTGCACTGTGCTGGTGAGCTGAAGCTGCGTGCCCAGAGTTTCCCCCAGTGCCCAGCCCTCTGAACATGCTGAGCACTGGGACCTGGGAACACGTCGTCAGCTACATCATTGCCAAACCAGAACCATCTGAGCACAAACCGGGTTACAAAGGAGCTGACTGCTAGCTGGGTATGAAGGAAGCTGAGAGTACCCATCTCCTGGGAGAGAGGCTCCAACCAGACACCCCGAGCTGCCCTCGGGGAGTTTGTAGGACCTGCCCTGATTAGATCTAAATGGATCTTACCTTTATCTTCCTTACTCTGCTGAACTGAAATCACAGGGAAATGGGCAAGTACAAACTCCTCCTGAGGTCAAAGAGGAACTTGCTGCCCCCTAACCCACCCGAGGAGCGCTTCAGAGCAGCACAACTCCCTCCTGCTCCTCACACCTTCCCCTTCTGTCCTCCACCAGCTGAGAAGCAGAGGGCAGCAGGAGGAGGAAGCACTGATTCTGCAGCACCAGGCACTGTGGGCTCCCAGCACCAGCAGCCACCCCAGACTGGCTCCCACCAACTTCCCAGCAAGGCTACGCTGGAAGCTTTGCTCCCATCCACACATATTGCTCCCTGCATCATGGGGCCAAACACAGGCAGGTGGGAAGCTGGCTCTTGCTGACTGCTGGAACAAGCAGCAAGGTAAGCGATAGCCTCGGTGCAGCTGTCTATTTCCTCTGGCTGAGATAGTTTGGTGGGAAATGGTCTCCGAAAATAAGTCTAAAAAAAAAATATCTCCAGCCCCCACAGGCACAGACAGACAATAAAATGAGTGAGTGCTACAGAAAACCACCAGTGCTGAAGTGAATTATTTATAGCCAACGCTAAGATTTGCGAGAGGTTTCAGCAGGCTCTTTATGGCCAATGTTATCCAGAGCAGGAGACTGGGCAAACTGAGACCTGTTAAGAGAGAAACCAGAGGGTTTGTGGGAGCAAGCTGCCACCAGGCAGCTAGAACAACACATGCTGAGCCAGCTGATAAATTCCCTCATGACACAGCTGGAGAGGGAGAAAAAACACAGCCCAGCAAGTCTGGGTGGGGAAGGTGTGGTGCTCCCACCCTCAGCCACGTCCTCCAGCAGCGGGGCTGTGCCAGCAGATCCCTGTGTCCTCGCGATGCTCCGGCCGCGTGCCCCCGCACAAGGGCAGGGAGCTGTGCCTCGGCAGCCCCACACAGACCCCAGCCAGCTCCTGACCTAACGGCAAGTTAGATGAGAGCTTCACGTGAAACTTGCACATTTAAGAGCCCCGTGCACAGAGCCCGAGTTATTCAAGGCCAGGCCCAGCAGAAGCCTCAGCTCTGTGCCACACAGCAGCACCAGCTCACTCCAGAGCAGCAATATCTGTGACCCTCCAAGCTTCCTGACGGTCACCCTTCTCCAGACATCCAAAACCTGGAGTACTGCTGGACAAACCTCCTGGCTGTGCTGGGTTGCTGGAGCATTCCCTGGCCTGATGAGTTCAGGGACATCCCGTGTTCACCAGGCCTGCTGCACACATCATGAGATCGCTTGCCCTCACAATAAATAAATCTGGTTCAAGATCAGGCACGGGAAAGCTGCTTCATCAGTCATCATCCCTCCATCACAGCCAAGGCAAAGCCCAGGTTCTCCCACACCTCTCCCTGCCAGGACATGCTGACCTGTTCCACACGGCCTGCTGCCTCCTCCTCATCCTCACTCACCCACGCAGAGCAGCAGGTGCTGGGATACCAGGCTTGCCATCAGCCCTGTGCGCCCACGCCCCAGAACCGCCCTCTCCAGCCCGTATTTTCCCACGTTCATTTAAGGAGGAAAAAAAACGCAGCTCCCGGAACATCATTTCAGGTGGGAGAAGGCATGAAGCTCTGCGGTTGCAGGGCATTGCAGCCGCACTGCCGCGCACTCCTGAGAAAGGGGTCACCATTAAAGAAGGAAAGTTTAATCAAAGGCCATAAATAAAAGCTGATCGGTCGTGCAGCTCCCTTTGGAGCAGCTGGTGCCATTGGGCCGGGGACAGATGAAGGCTGAGCAGTGCCCATTATTTCCAGCAGCCTCACACACCGCTCCGGCTCCACGCCCGCTCCGGGCTCCCCCAGCTCCCCAGGCCCAAGGATTAATCACGTCCAACGAGTGCAGTAATTAGGCTGCTCTCATGCTGTACTGCACATGGCCACCTCGGGTGGCTGCAGAAACACAGCAGCTGCTCAACATATCTGAAATATCACACTTCAGAGGAACGCCGAGCAAACTCTGCAAACTCCTCGTGGCTGCTAAGCAGAAGGGCTCCAAAAAAAGGGCATGGTCTCATGAACGGGTAAAGTAATCTCCTATGAAAATAGTGACTCACCTTATTCTGGATAAAGGCAGACTACACTGTGCTAACATGCATACCACTTATTTACAGACATTTTCTGCCGGTGAAGCCATTATCCACCCCAGCATTCCTGCGTTAGTAAGGAATCTTGCTCCACGAAAGTCCAGTTCTTTGATTTTTCAGGCCCATCAATTCACTGGCACCTGGCATTTAACACTCAACTCATTTCTTTTGCATATCAAAAGAATATCCATATAGAAGGTGCATATCCATATAGGAGAGAAAAAACTACTACTTGTCACCTCGCCAGGGCAGTCCCCTGCAAGCATTCCTGGTACGGCTTGTACCAACAGCAGACCCTGAAATACCTCTCCTCGCTCCTGCAGTCCAGTTGGCACTGCTGCCTGCACAAGCTGAGGGGATGCCTGTGGGCCCTTCCAAGAAAAAGCCTGCCACCAAGAAAGCCACCAAGGAAAGCAGCACACCCCTGCAGGGAAACAGAGCCAGCTTTCCCTACAACAACACGTCCAGAGTGTTTCAAGTTTTCCTTCCTTCTTTCAAGGCAGAACTGCTACACAGGGAGTTCAACTCTCTACCCATCCACAATGGGTGACAATGACCCCAGGCTGATCTGTTTGGGATTCACCCAATACATGGGACAGCCTCAGTCCCATTCCTTCCAGCAAGCCACTGCTCAAGATGGGCACAGCTTTTTGCACCAACAACTGATCCATACCTAAAACGCTGTGTCCATGGTGAAATGCTGCACTGCAAAATCCCTTTTCACTGGACTACTCCTCAGTGACCACGAAACAGCAGCCCTGAGAGAAGGAAAAACTGCAGCGCTACAGAAAGACCGTGTAAACAGCTCCCATGCTCACAAATGTTTGTCTGTAAGGGGGGTGAGCGATCCTGGAGGAGCTGCAGACAGGCTGCTGGCTCCTGAACCCTGAAGAAAAGAGGGCTGGAATGGCTCCCCCAGCTCACACTGCCTCCAGGAGAGGAGCAAGGCAGAAGAGCAGCCTGGAAATCCATAACCCAGTGCCCACCACGGCTGGTTCCAGGCAGGGCAGCACACAGCAGCACCAGGATGAGACTCCTGCTTTCAGGCAGCACACCCTGTGCTTCCCTCCATCCATCCCACCCCCATGCCCACTCCGCAGACGTTATTTGTTTGCCATTGCTCCCTCCTCCTGGCCCTCATGCTGAGAGCCAGCTGCCTCTGCTCAAACCCATCCATCCCAGCACAGGAACAAAGCCAAAGTGCTTACAGATGCGCCTGGCATCAACCTGCCAAGGGGACTCAGCTGCCTCCACCACCCTCCTCTGCTCCCCTCCAGGCAGAACCGGTGCTGGGTTTTGGGGTGAATGCCAATGACCAACCCGACCTCCTCCGGGAGCTGCGGGGCTTTGGGGCTCTCGGGTGAGCAACCACACACCCAAAGGGCCCTATTTACAGCGCAGCAAGCTCTGGTTTAGGGCAGGTCCTCAGACCACAGAGGCGGAAAAGCAAAGTCTGTGGGAGAGCTTTTAATGCCAAGTGCATAAAGATGCAGAGAAACACGAGTTGGCTTTGCAAAGGGGATGAGCACCACCCCAGCCTCGGCTCAACTCAGTCTGAATGACTTTGATAGTTAATTACACTGGGTTCAAAATTTCTGCAGGCTCACATCCCGCATTTAGATGATCTTTGAGGACCGTTCCAACCCAAGCCATCCCCAGATGCCCAACAATTGTTTTAACAAGTCTGTATCCCAGCATTTTGGCACAAGATGACAACGGAGCTAACTTAAGTGGTGTTTTTAGCTTTATTATTGAGTAGAATTTTTGCAAAAGTTCAATTCATTTACCCACATTCACTTGACTGTCAGCTCAAAAGTAAGTTTGGAGAGCGTGAAACATTTGTAAGCTGAAGTGAGATGGGTGTACAACCGCACTAGGAAACGTGTGCAATGCAGCACACACCAGGGCTTGCAGTTTTTTTCAGTTATACAGAACCACCAAGATAAATTTTTAACTAGCAGATTCGGACCTTGAAACCTCAGTTTTATTGGAGAGCAGAACTGGTTCTCCATCTACAGGCCATAATTAGTGTGAAAATCAAAAGCAGGCAGGAACACATTGCCAGGTCCTCTTCAGCCATCTCCCCCAAGTTTAGCAGAATCTGACCCACTTCCCACTTCACCACGTCACACTGCAGCACTGTAACCGGCCATCAGAGGTGGCAAGTGGCACAGGCCTGGCCACAACCCAGCAAAGCCCATCCAGGAGGACAGGTGCAAACTTAACTTGGGAGGCTGCACTTTGCCTCTAGGTTACCACAGGTTTTTTTTTCTGCTAAGCACCAAGCCAAATCCATCCCACTAGAAAAACAGGGTCCCGCCTGCATTTCTAGTGAAATACCTGGTGCTCTGTGCCCTTCAGCATCCAGCACCCCGTGATATTCCTCCTTTCCCCTAACAATTACGATTTTGGAGAAGCAGACTAATTTCTGGCTGGCCACAAGCAGCAGCTCCGTGACTGTGCTACTTTTATTCTTAGCCTAAGGAACCAGTATCAAAAAAAGTGCTTTGCATACATCTACTACTGCAAGGTTATCTCACTTCCAAGCAAACTTTTTTTGTGTGTGTGTGCAAAACCACTAAGCATAAAATGCAGAAGAGAAACTGTGAGAGAGCAGCATTTTGTGATGAAACAGACAGCCAGAGTGATGGCCTTTAGAACAGAGCAGCTCCTGTGGGTAATGCAGCTGCAGCCCTACGGCGCTTGCCGAGCAGCACACACACCACGACCTCGCACGGGAGGTGACGACAGTGATCGGTGACACAGGGAGAGCTGTGAGGGCACCAGGCAGGAAACACAGCACCTCGGAGAAAGTTGTGAGAGGAGCACAAAGAGAAACAAAAACAAGAGCAGGGAGGAAGAGCAACAGGAGAGGAAGCGGGGATGAATAATGGCAGTGAGCTATTCGCACTCGTTCCTTCAGCGGAGAGAGCCTCACGCCAGATCCAGTGCCACTGTTTGTGTTTTAGGCTGGAGAAAGCTGCTGCAGCTGCTGCAGCCACACAGTGATGTGCACCTTCACAGACGGGGTGTGTG
The DNA here is from genome assembly GCA_013399715.1 of Alectura lathami. Classification (NCBI taxonomy): domain Eukaryota; kingdom Metazoa; phylum Chordata; class Aves; order Galliformes; family Megapodiidae; genus Alectura; species Alectura lathami. Next base: position 25,754 of record VXAV01001816.1, read on the forward strand.
TGGTGCTTGCTTTCTTAACATGTCTGTGAAATGCATGACAGCACAAGGGAAGAAACCAGAAGGCAAGGGTGTCGCTTGCATTACCTAAGGCAGGCACAGAGCCTGAGCACAGCCAGTGCCAATAAACAACTCCTGCAGAGCCCTGCGCAGACACTTGCTAACAGAGCGGGGGTGCCCACCAGCCCCGTAAGCAGCTCACTGTACCTTTCATTGCCCGGCTGGAACTCGGAGAGCAGGGACGGCCTCCTCCGCTGCGGCTGCATGATAGACCCGGGCGGGAGGTGGGAGGCGTAGTCCCTGGAATGGTGCTGGTACTCCAGCAGTGCGACGTCCTGCGGAAACAGACACAGAAGAGCTCGTTAGGCTGATGACAGCTTTCAGGAAAGCAGTGGGCTCCGACAGCTGGGGCGGGACCATGTCAGTGCTCTTCCTCTGAAGCACCGGCTGCTTCCCCCCAGCCCCAGCCTCCCAGCATACCGCAGGAGCTCAGCCCCCCAGCCCCAGCTGCTTGCTGGGCACAGGACCCCGCGCGCAGCATGCACAGGGGGCTTCTGGCACCCAAGCAGTTCTGGTGGCAGCTTCAGAGCCGAGGACAAGAAAAGGTAAGAGAAAATATGACATCGCAGGATGCTTTCAGCTTCAGTAATCCACATAGCAGAGTGGAGAGAGAAATAGTGAAGAGAGGAAGGATCACAAACGTTGTCTTGACAGCATCCCTTTAAACACAGCTCCCCTGGGCTGAGCTGAAGGGGCTCCAAAGGACAGTTTGCTACTTATTATGTGCACGTCCCTTTTGTTCCTTGACCCTTGGAGAGTACGGTACAGTATGTTCCCGACTTTAATTAAATAAGAAGCCCTTCTGCTCTGTGCCACAGACTGATTCCAGCAACAGCATTTCAGCAGCTACATTTCAATTGCTATTTTTTATTTGCAGATAGATACTTGACCAGAAAAGGAGACTAATCATCTAATTAACGGGGACCTTCAGCAATGGCATAGAAAGCCCTGCCACAGAATATCCGTGGTAACACTGACACCTATTTACATTAGAACCAATCCCACCTGGGAGTCTATTGCAAATAGTGCTCACCCAGAAAAACACAAAACAAAAGCTCCAACTGCCTCACAAAGAAAAAGAAATTTCAAGGTCAAAAACAACAACAGAACTGAAACAAAACACCACCCAACAAATAAAATGCCAAGTATTTGCAGTTGGGAGGGGAAAACCTCTCAGCCCGAACAGCTGCAGCAGACGTTGTTTGATCAGATGTAACGAAGGCTGATAAAAGGCAGCTCGCCTCATCAAGGCGAGGGGCAGGCGCAGAAAGGACTTTGCAGGATGTTGCAACAACCTGCACCTTCCCTTTCTGGAAACTGGGAAGAAAAACAGAAATTCTATGCATTCAGTCCAGGGGAGCCAAGAAAACCAGACCTCTTACCCTATGCTCAAACTCTCTCACACAGGAGCTGAGAAGCTCAAACACAAAATGGAGGAGAGAGGGGAATGGCTGTGTCTGAAGGGCGCAGCAGGATGCTAATCTTCAGGATCTTTCCCCACCATCAAGCAATAGCATGGTGCTGCTGCTCTTCTGCTCTGACCAATCTTGCGAAAGGACAGGAACCAAGGGCCTCTGCCAACCCAGGCTCCTGGCCACGATCGCTGCCTCTAGAGCAGGCTGGATCTTCAGGCGGGTCCTTGTGACACGAGGAGGGCTCCAGCAAGACTCCATCACACATCTTGGTGGGGATGTTCCATCTCTGCTGTAAATCCAGATCTTACGCCATGGTCCAGCCACCGATGGGAGAAGCTCACGCACCCGAAGTGCCAGAGCGGTGAGATGCTACCAGCCCACCCAAGGCAGAAACGCTGCCTACACCAAGCTTTCCCTGCTCGCACCCGTTCTGTTCTTTCAAGAACAAAACCAAAGCCCAAGCGACGCAGCTTCTGATACCTACGCACAAAAGAGCCGTCTGGGAAGGCACCCCAGCAGGCCCACAGCCAGGACAGTCACCCTCTGTGGGCGTACAAACAAGAATTACCCGTCTGGGAGGCTTGAAGCCTGTGCCCTTGAGAGAATAAAAGGAAAAAAGGGCTCCTGCATGTCCTGAGAGCCATCTGTTTTGCTTTGCTCCCTGCGCACACTCAGCTGAGCTTTGTCTTTTCCTCCACTGCCCCCTTCCAGAAAACAGTTCCTGGAGCTCAGAACCTGCTTGGTTCAGAACGGGGTAAGAGGCAATGGGGTGAGGCTGGATCCCGGGGTCAGGACCACGGGCACGCCCCTGTGCCATCCCCCTACGGGGCACCACTGTCTGACCGCTCCGCATCACTCACATCGGCACTCAGTTCTACCAGAAGAAAGCGTAACCTGAAAAATGAGTAAGGGGAATTAAAACTGACAAGTTTCTGTGCCCTGTGATGAACTGTCACAGGAACCAGGGAGACCTGGCAGCGCGTAGGTGGATTAATTGCTCAGAAAGTTTCTACAGTCAATTGCACTGCGAGCCAGGACTGTGTTTTTCAGACACAAACGTCAGAAAGGTTTATGGGTTTTACAGAATTTCATAAACTCTGTAAGCATCATGAAATAGAAAATAAGAAAGCAGAAAGACCATGGAATTGAGCACCTCTGCCACTTCTGTTGATGGAAATTAAGTTCCTTTACTCAACTAAAGGAGGGGGAATGTTTCCAAAACAAAGCCAACGCAAAGTAAACAAAATCACTTGGGAAGTTTCAAACTGAAAACCCTGTCATTCTCCTGATAAATGGCAGCTTCCCAAAATATAACCCTGGGTGAAAGGAACTGTGTCAGCTCCAACAGTGTCGGCAGAGCAAACAGGTTTGCATTTACTCTCTTCCGTGACTGTACTGTCTGGAGCCAGGTTAGCCAGGTCCACGTCCAGGCGGCTTCTGAAGATCTCCACGGCTGGAGGCTCCACAACCCCTCTGGGCAACCCGGGCCAGTGCTCGCTCATCCCTGCTCCAGCCACAGCCCCCGACGCCCAGCCAACCCAGGCTCACCCACAGCAGCAGCACCATGACAGCAGGCCCAGGCTGGGAGCAGACTTGGAAAACTACAGGAGGGGAAGGTCGGATCCCTGTGTCCGGGAGGAGTTTGACATCCAAGTGCAGCAAAAGGCTGAGCTGTCTCCGTCTCTCAGGCCCAGAAACACATTGCTCTTCGTCCTTCACAAGCCACCTGGCGCTGCACCATGCTGGATCACTGCCCTGGCCCTGGGCATCAATCTTGTGTGCAAGGAACAGACGCATCCAAAGCAGCGAGCTGCATCTACAATGCTTAGGGCAAAGCCAGCTAAGTGAAATTAGAAAAACAACAAGGAAAATCAACATTATCCACTCTCAAACCATACACCTGCAGTAGCACCGGAACAAAGCACCTCTGTGAAATCCAGGAGGGAGCTCTTTAGGGCTCGGCATCACACTGCACTGCCCAGCACCAAGCGACCTGCAGAGAAGGGGCAGCACCTTTCCAAGGGAACAGCATGGGGCTGTGGCTGCTAAGGAGGCAGGGGACAGGGAGCACAGACAGCCGCTGGGACCACCACCAGAACCGCAGCACCTCGTAGCGGGTTTTGGTGCCCGCGGTGCAGCCTACACTGCAATTCAGCATCCAGCTGGAACCACGAGCAGCCTCAGGGAGCCTTCAGCATCCCACGCAGTGTCAGAGGCTGCCACAAACCCCTGGCCTCTATGGAGCGGTCGGCTTCACTCTCCCCTAGGGGCCAGAAACCTGCCTCGATAACAGCGAGCTCCAGTGGGTCCCTCTGCACAGCTCCTGGCCCCGCACCACAGAAAGCAGCTGGATGGGCTGAGCCAGCAGTAACAGCAGCATCGCCCAAACCGGACAGACACGGCGTGCCTACGGAGCCATAAATCACTGCGACACAGCAACTGAGCACAAGGCCAACGTTCAGATAAATAAAACGCTAACAAGCCAAAAGCAGCCTCGTTAAAACACGCTTCTTCATGCAGCACACTGAAAAGGTGCTCCTGGCCCCGCCAGGCTCCCCGCAAGCCGTCCTTCACCGCCAGCCTGCCCGGGGGTGCTGGGGGGGAGCTGAAGGCGCTCTGTCTCAAGGTCTTCTTGTGCTCTTCCTTAGTGCTGCAGCACTCAAGAGCGCTGTCTCCCTCTGCTTCCTGGCAGATCCTCTGACCCTAAATAACCCCAGTCTATCAGGCTCATTTAGATACAATAATCAAACTGTCTGAAGCCCGGAGACTGAATGCAGCGCTGCAGAAAAGCTTTCAGCGCCACAAAAACGCAGACAACCCCACGAAAAAAAAACAAAGCTCTTTTTCAAAAGCCTTCAGCCTTACCTACAGTAAGGTCTCCAGCAAGATCCCCCACAAGTCCTCTGACCTGAGGATAACCCACGCGTTACACCAACAACTGCATGCGGCTCGCAGGCCTCCCGCCTCTCTCGCTTTCTGTTTTGAACGCGTGCGCTCGCTGGCGCGCCTCGTCCTTCCCCCTGCTTGCAGCTGCCTGGCCCGAGCCGCAGGAGCAGAGGGAGAGCTGGGGGTGATGCAGGGCTCTGACCCACGGCACAAAGAGCTACACAGGGCTGCAGCCCCGGCCCCGCGCTCCCCAGCATGCCCAGCACCTGCTGCCTGCTCCATCCGGACAGGATCTGACTGCTGCTGGAATTGGGCGCTGAAATGAGGCCTTAGAGTGAGGAGGACAGAGGAAAGAAGCCCTGAGCTGGTCTTGCAACAAAGTAAGTGAGCTGTTGCTCCTCTCTTCCTCCTACCAGCAGGAAAACTAGTGCAAACACCCCAGGCTTTCAGGTGCCTTGGAAAACAGCTCGGGAACAAGCCCATGGGATGTCCAGCAGAGCCAGGCGTGTATCTGCAATGCAGCTCGAGCTGCCTGAGGTGTTAGGCCCGTCCTCTGCTGCTCACCACATCTCCGGCTGAGAAAGCAACCAGGAGCTCCCCGCTGAGTTTCAGTGCAAAATGAGACCACGTTGCTCAAAACCACCATTTTCGTGTTGCACTGACACCCGGCAGGAGCAGGCCTGGGGTCACCCATCGCATCCGCCAGCCGGGCCGGCTCCGTGCAGAGGCCACCTCTAACCATGGCTTCTGGCATGGCAGCAGCTCTTGGGGCCAAGGCCGTGGGGCTCCCCATACACAGTGCCATTGCCCCATAGTTCCCCCTACACAGTGCCATCATCCCAGATGGCACTACAACCATTCTCCCTGCCTGCTCTCCTGCCACTTTTCTGCTGTTTCCAAGAATGCTGTCTGACGCATGGAGCTATTCCCTGGACAGCAAGGACAGCCAGAGGTGACACTTAGGCCTGAGTGGCTGAATGCTGTGGCCAGGACCCGAGTGCCGAGGGCAAAGGGGCTGAGTTGAGCTTCCTGTGCCTGCACTGCCATCACTGAGTGGTGCATCCGAGCTGGAACCTGCAGGGGCCTGGGAGCATCCAGCAACTAATTCATGCAACAAGCTCCTGCCTGGGCTGCTTTACGTTACCCTGGCAATGGCAGGAGCTGGGCTTGTGGTCAGTGCCATGGAGCAGAGCTGCTCTCCAGCCCCAAACCGGGTCCCTCGTTGAGCCAAAGCAACACGGCTGTCACTCCAGCAGCTCTCCAAGGGACAAGAGATGTCTCCACCCCTGCTTTGTACACCCTGAACTTTGAAATCAAAAGAAGTTGCTTTAAATATCAGTCTGCCAGCAGCGAATGTGACCTATTTTAGCAATAAAAGGAAAAGCTCTCCGATGCCTGGATACCCCTTGGCGCTGGCAGCAGTTGCTCATCAGACCGAGAAATGTACTTATGAGCCATTGCCTGGAGAAAATGTTTGCCCAAAACCGACTCAGGTAGAAGGAAGGGGGAGGAAGAGAAAACTTCCGCAGGGCATCTCCGCCGAAGCGCAGAGAGGTAGTTACTGATCAAAGCAGACTGTCCCCTGGCACTTTGCTGTCTGCCCCACATCCTCCCCAAAACTCCAGGAGGAGTTTGTTGCAGATTCAAAAAATACAAATAAAAACAACACCAACTGCTCCACAATCAGCTATCCTGTTGGAGATACGGTCAGTAATAAAAACCTGGCTGAATGCACGCATTTTTATCTTGCCTACGGGATGCAACATGTGCTGAGAAGACAAACGCCCTCATTGTTCTGACACAGTCTCTTTGCCATCCATCTCGCAGACGCTGCTGACTTGGCCTTTTGTTTTAGGAGGTGACCACACTGTGAGTGGCCTCTTCTTGGAAGGCATTGACTGCTGCTGCCATCCGTGCACGGAGGCCACGGCTGCCGCCAGCACCATCAGCATCTGTAGCAGCTGCACAGTAATGCATCCTTCCTGACGCCTGCTCCCCTCCCTCTGCACAAACCAGGGCTCCAGTGACATGTAGCTGTCCTGTATGAATGTGCCATTCACAGACAAGAAGTGACAGCTTGGTGGGGGCAGCCCCCAGCTCCTCTGGCTTCCCAGTCATCCGACCAGCGCCTGGTGCCGTGGCCAGTAGCCAGCCCTGTCCTCTGCAGCCAGGACTGCGCCCAGAACAGCAGCACATTCATCACAGGGCTGCATTTGTATTTCTCTCCATCACAAGACTTGTGGCTCCTCCTTTTGTCCCAGTCACGTCCAGGCACCACTGAGCCAGCAATGAGCCCCTCCTCCCTTCCCCATGCCAGGCACTCTGCTTCCTGGAGCCATTCCTGGTCACGAGCACTGCCGTGGGGTGAGAACACAACAAACTCAAAACACCCACGTCTGAAGCACCAGGGCACCTTGCTCATCGTCACATCTTGTCTGCAGTCTCCCACCATCTGCCCCCACACATTACCTACCTGCTGCCTTCCCACATCCCCCATTCAGCTCTCAGCTATGCTTCCTCACACCTCCACAGCAAATTCTTCTGGTCAAGGGACATGACCCACTCACTGTTTTGAGCATATCAGTGATGGTTAGCAGAACCCCCAGTCTTGCAGAAGGTGTTTCCACCACAGCGGCAGGTGCAGTCAGGCTGGCAGCGCAGGCGACCGCTTTACAGCTCCAAAAGCAGCATTAGCGGGGCTCCACCTTTGCCAAACCACATACACAACAAGAGCTTTTCTTCCCCTGTGGATTTACAACCTTGAGATCAACCGAAAGCACAAGAGTACCCTCTACATCAATTCATGTCCAAAAAGCAGATTAGGGAGCAGCCATAAAAATTTGAAATAGCTTGAAGAAAAAGAGCTGTTTTGTGCAAGCGCTATATCCTAGGGAAAATGAGCCCTGCTCACACCAGCTACTGTAAGCCAGCTCCTTGCTCCTGGCACAGAGAGACCGACCCCAGGGCGGGGAATTAGGTGTTCTGTTCCTTGCTTCCATCTCTCCTGATCCCAAAGCACAAAGCCAATTTTCCCCAAACCACCGCTCAGCTGCACCGCTCTCATACAATATTTCACTGCGAATCTCAAGGTAATTCAGGAGAGATTGTCCTGAGTTTTCATGACAGCACTGATCACAGTGGGTATTTCCAGGGTACACTGCTGCTGCTCAAGCCACTCCTGTAGCTGGAGACTGGCAGGCGGAGTGCAGGAGCGAACCTGGCAGCCATGGGCCCCCTGCCTGGCTGCACAGCTGGTAGCGGGCGGCTCTCAGAGGTGCTTGGAGAAGACTCTTTGCAGCCTGGGGGATTTTAGCATTTGGCACCGTAAACTCTTCCGTTCTGCAAGTTCCTGGAGCGCTGACACAGACCGGCATTTTGCTCGCAGTAGATAAAAGCGTGAATAACGACTCCGAGAAAAAACACCATGGCAGCTAAGGCACCTTGTGCTTGTCACGCAGAGCACGCCACCTCTCTGCAGGCTCACCTGACATCGTGCTGCCACCGGTCGCCTCGCTCCAAGGACGAGCCAGCTCCTGCCGTCTTGGGGACTTGCAGCTCCAGGCATGGCAGGACAGGCCGTGTAACCTGCTGCGCTTCAGCACATGGCCCCCCTAGGCCACCATTTGGCCAGGACATCGCATCCAGTTTGCACCAACCTCTTGTCTCTGTTTCAGGCTCCTGCACAGGAGCTGTTTTGTAAACTTGTAATGAAGGAGCTCCCAGACAGGAGGGGTGGCTGGGAGAAAGCATGAAGGCCTTTGGAAGCTGGAGCTCAGGGGTTAAGCAGAGGAAAGCTCACGTTTCCATCTCAGCGTGCAGGGAACGGGGCCACGAAGCACGCAGGAGGCGTGCAGAGAGCCGCATGCTTTGTGGGAAGGGGACACTGCTCCCTGACCGCGATTCAAATGACGATGGAGCACGCGCATACATCCCAAATAGCCCCCAACCCTGACTAATATCTCTAGTAAGTAATGAAATACTGCAAGCACCCCCACAACAGAAGCTGTTTTGGCACAGGGGCAGCAACCGCAGCCTGCACCCCAGCTCGCATTGCTCCCACGGCAGTGAAGTGTCAGGGCAGCACCAGCACAAGGAGGGCACAGCAAGAAACTGGATACCCAGAGAGGAAACAGGGGAACCCTCCTGCCCCAGGGAACATTGATCACCAAGAGGCGTTAGAAGGAAAGGGGGACGTGCACTGCACAGGGACATTGATCTGTTTACAGCAAGTATCTGCAGGTTGCCTGAAAACGAATATCCTTCATGCCAAGGTTTCCTTTGAGAGAGCATGAACTTCGGACACATTAGAAGGTTAACAGTGGAAGTAATGTGTTTTTTCACGTTTAGCTAAAGGTCATGAAGCATTCAAATTATTCTTCTGTTCTCGGGCTGAACATGACAGCTATCAGCTAAACGCCCCAATATTAAAGCTAATTAATATGGAAAACAAAAATGCATCCTCTGCAGTTTGGCCAAGAACCATGTAATCCTCTTAAGAAAAAAACTATTGATTATTGGTGATTTTTTTCCTCAAGTAAAAATAAAAGTCAAACAGACCAGAGCCATTCCACCAAGCTTCCTTCTTCCCTTTAAAAGCCTGCACACCTGTCAAAGTTTTTTTGTAAGCAATTTTTCAGTAAGATAGAATTCAATCTTGATTCACTGTAAGATACCACACCACTTTCTTGTCCTGCTCCCAGGCAGCTGCTGGCACCAGATCAGTGAGGAAGAGGAGGAGGAAATCTCAGTCTGGATCAGGCCCATGGGCCCGCAGCCCTCCCCAGAGCTGGCACCCGAGGGTGAAACCAGCCCACAGAAGTCCTTGCTCAACCAGTACTGGATCTCCTCCATCAGCTCCGAACTCAGCAGCAGCTCCTGGATCTCACTGCTGGGAACTGGTGCCCATATGTATGCAGCATATTTCTGTTTGTTCATTTGAAATGCATCTTTTCCCTCATTTTGTTGGATATTCCCTCAAGGTTTTGTAGGCAGGGAGAAGAAATGTGCCCAGTCTGCTTCCCCTGCCTTCTGCCCCTTTCACAACGCCCACTCCCGCTTGCCTCATCTGTGAAATCGAACAGCTGCAATCCTTTAAATCACTTTTCATAAAGTGTCTCCAAGCCTAAAATAATGTCACGGCTCATTTCTGAGTTCAGTGTTCCCGCCGCGCCACATTTCCCTGGGTGCGCCCGTCACAGTCGGGCTGTAATTATTTATTTCTGTTCTAATGGCATTCGCAGCCCCGCTGTGTGCAGCCCCCACGTGCCCGGGAGGAGGTGACCCAGGCCGCTCCCGCAGCCGGGTGAGGATCCCAGGGCCGACGAATTCCCAGCTCTCACGAAAGGATGTTGTGGAATGCAGCAAACCAGAACCAAGACCTAATGAGATGCAAGGCACGCCAGCGCTGGGCTGGTTTTGGCCTCTCTTGCTTTCTTCCAAACAAGCTCTCACTGTGCAAACACACCCCATGACAAAACCGACCTGGCCAAGACGTGCAAGCTAGCGCCACTGACTTTTAATATTAAGCAGCACAGCAGCTTCAAAGCAACAGAGCTCTCCCAGATAACCCCACCAGCGAGCAGCCCCATCCCCAGAGCCACAGCCCGGAGCCAGCTCCTGGCACACCGTGGCCAGGGCAGATAGCACACGGACTCACGCCCAAGACGCGCTTTTTGCCCTCCCAAGCAGAGGCAAAGCGTGCTCGGTTTGTGTGGGGCTGGCGTGCTTCCACCCAATTGGAGAGAGGATCCTCTTGGCCTTCCAGCTGAAAACCTCAACCTCTCCTGCGCCCAGACACCTACAAGGTATCGTGTAACTTTGGAAGATTACACGCGGCTGTAAAAATAGCTTCTAGAAGCAAATGCCAGCAACCTCTTCCAACATTAATAGGGCAGAATAAAAACAGCATTCACTCTAGCCAGGGAGCAGGACAGGTTGGAGAAACCCAGAGCTCAGCCTGCCTTGCAAACAACTGCCCCATTCGGGTCATTCTGCTGTTACTACGCTAAGAGAGTGGTGTGGGTTGGCAAGGGACAAGGACTCAGCCCCAAATCCCTCTCCACCCTGAACTTTGAGGTTTGGGGGTTTGTTTTTAAATCAAGGCTTTGCAACGACAGCAGATCTTGCTCACCTGGTCACATCCTCCTGCTCGGATTTCTGATGAGAACAGGGATTTTCTTGTTGAGACAAACGCTCTCATTCCATCTCACCTCCCAGATAAACACGCTCATACCGGTGGAAGAAAAACTCCCCTAGATCAAACCAGGTCAGCCTGTCTCATAGCCTAGATGAAAAGCCTCTTTGTGCAGAAGCATGCAGACCCCAAGTAATCTAGTCGAGCCAGTTAATGCAGCCAAAAGCTTGTCCTGCACCCTCCTTACATTCCTATTTCAAAGCCTTTCCAAACTACAGCTCTGCTCTACATGCTGCTCCGGTGGAGCCCAACAAGGAGGGCAGACGGGGAAATTTCACCCCTTCATTGACATTTCTTGTATTTCCAGGCTTTCAAGTCAAACCCTAAATTCATCACGGCAGGAGTCGCACAGTTCAATAGCCTTCACCGTCAGAAACGTAACCCCGTGACAAGGTCACCTCGCTAACTCACATTACAAACACCTTTCCAGCTGTGGTCACTGTGCTGGAACGCACCAAGAGGCCAGCTCCGAAGAGCACACGCCACTCTCCAGTATCTAATAAGACTCGTTTAAGCAGCCTGAGCTGACTAAAGCTGTTCCACTAAGGAGAGTTTTTTCCCATTAAGGGCTTAAACCTAAAACACTCAAACATCCAGGATGAGCAAGCAGAGATGTGAGTGACAGGGCACAGGGAGAGGCCGGATCTGGGTGAATTAACCCAGTGCACTCAGCAAAACACTGCCAGCCCTCATCTCACCTTGTGGCTCAGTCCAAGACAAGAGATGAGACTGCAGGTCCAATGGAGGGAGAAGAAAAACGTGAAGAAAAAGAAAATGGAAAAAATCAGCAGGAGATTTTCTTCTCAATCCCCAGGACTACCACCAGGCACGCAGAGCGGGGCTGCTCCCCTGAACCAATGGCAGCAGCAGGTTCACCCCTGCCCTACAGACATCACCACCGCATGTGCTCCATCTTCCAGCAGGGGCTGAACCAAATCCACTTGTGGTGCATCGAACCAGCTGCACTCTCTGGGAGGACAAACGGTCCCCAGCACTCAGAGCCAGACTCCATGGGCACCGCAACAGTATGGGCTAGGAAAGAAAGAGCTGAAAGCACCGTGCAGAGAAAAGGAAGAGGATCACACAAGAGAGGAAGGGTGAAACCCTCTATCACGGGCACAGAATGGTCAGATTTCTGTGTAACAACCACAGCCAAGACTGGCACAGAGGAACCACTGCCCCAGTGCCAGGGACACCATGCAACTTGTGGGAAGGGATGGGATGGGAACCTCTTGCCTTACCGCGTGCGGCCGGGCGATCTGCACTGGGTAGGACATGGCGTGCGGGGGGTAGCGCGGCTCAGCGGCACGCCAGTTCTGCGTCACGGGCTGAGTAGATCCAGACATGTCGAAGGAGCAGATACGGCGCTGGCTGCTTCCAAATCACCAACAGAGGATTAGGAGAGCTGAGAGCTTCTCTTCATCATGAGTGTGCTTTCCTTGTCACACAATAACTGCAAGCAAAGAGGAAAGCAGCAGATTAAAACTCAGACAACCACAAGACAACCAAACATTGAGGCTTAGATGATCCCCAAAACCCGACCGCTCTCACAGTCCTCCACCAGCCCCGCTCCCTGCGCTTTCCCCCAAGCTGCATCCCAAGGTTCCTCCTCCACCAGCCTGCCCTGCTCACGCTCTCCTGTACCCATCAGCACAGTGCCCTCCTTCCCAACCAGTTCCTGCATCCACCCGCGGCAGGCCCCAATGACCCAGCACGTAACTGGGCACCGGGCTGCCCAGCAGCCCCCGCACGGGGCCACGCCGTAACTCAGGACTGAAGTGTGTCACACCTCTAGTGCCACATCAATATTGAATCAGCCCTTCTGATAGGATCAAGGGCCACAGAAGATACCATGACCCAGAGGGTATTTTCACAAACTTGTCGCCCACACATGCAGTGGTTTTATCATGTGTTGCAACTTCTTTTGCAGCTGTAACTGTCAGGAAAACCAACACAGTGGGAGAACTCCCCTCAGCCCCGGGGTAGATTTACAAGTTGCTGATTTTTATAGAACCTTCAAGTTGTTTGGAAAGGATTTAAGCCTCTACTTTGGCAGGACTTTAACTAGAAAGCAACAAACTTCTGAGATCCGCCATTTATTGCCACCCATTTCAGAGGCATGAGCCATTATTCCCATATTAGCAGTTAATTACACAAAGCATACTTTTCCGCTGCAGCCTGCATTCGGGGAAGGCTGCCCCGACCGACTCACACAGTGAGAGCTGCAGCTCCCGCAAAACCCAGCGCAGCGGGACTGATCCCTGCTGCTGCGGCACACGCTGCCGCACTCATGGAGCACCTTCGCTGGGGCAACAGATGTGTGCAGGCCCTGCAGCAGTTCCATCAGCACACAGGGAGCTGCAGAAAAGCCCCCAGTGCTGCAAGCTGCCTGCTGGCCTCTCCCCATTCTCACGTCCCCATTCTAGGGGGAGCGCAGCAAACCCAAGCCAACGCCGCTTCAACTGCCAATTGTAGTTGGCGTGTGCAAAAACCAAAAAGGAGTGGGAAAGGGAAAAAAGAGGAAGGCTCATTTTCCCCTGTGAGACCACAGATCAGCCCGGGCTGATAAAGCACTTGCTATCTGCGCTGGGCAGGCACAGGACGCCTCGCTGGTTTGCAGGCATCCACGCTCCACTCAGCGGCCAGAAATAAAATCAAAACAAGGCAATAGCCCTAGCACACATGGCACGAGGAGTTCCCTCTTACAAAGGGTCACGTTTTTTGTTTTGTTTTTTAATAGCAAATTCCCATTAAGGCCTATGGATGGCAGAAATGCAGAGATATCCCTGTACTCCCTCCCCTGGGGACCGAGGTCTTCAGTTTCTGGTGGGAGGGGAGCTGTGGGAGAGCCAAACCAGGGGAAAGGGGAAGGGCCCGCCTACAACAGGGTGCAGTGAGCACAAACAGGGGCATGAGAATTCACAAGGTTGTGCAGAAGTTATGAAGCCTCATGAATCGGAGTCTTCTTCACTCAACAGAAATGGGAGTGACTGAGTCAACACACTGGAAAAGACTTAGAGTTTCTGATTTTATTTTTATTTTTTTGTAAACTAAACAAGGTAACTCACTCCCAGACGGACATAAATCCTGTGCGGGATACAGCAGCTGACCAAACCCCTGCACCAAAGCAGTGCTTACATTTTCCTTACCCAGGGCAGCACTCAGTGCATCCCCCCTCAGAGCAAGCAGCCCTGGCAAGCCAAGAGTAAAGTCACGTGTCCCAGAAAGCCAAAATCCATCTGTTCGCACACAGGCAAACCGCTGCATACGCATTTGCCCCCCCAAAAACAACCATGGAAGGGCACAAGTGGCAGCAGGACCCAAGCGCACATCCTGAGCCCCGGGTGACCATGGGCTGCGCTGCGGCAGGGCTGGAGCTCAGAGGGGCAGCAGACAGCTCCGCAGGTGCCACCGCACTCGTCCCAGTGTCACGCTGCTGCACTTCCACACCAGTGCTTTCCAGGATGCAGGATACTCCAGGGAGGATGAGACCTCAGCGCGTGGAGCACACGGTGCCCTGGTGCCTCCTCACCGGGGACCTGTGTTTAATTAGTTGTTTGTAGGAGCGGAATGCAAACAATAGGAGCAGATTAATGGGAAATAAACCAGAAATAGCACAGCCAGGCTCTTTAGATCTGGACTGTTTGGTTACTACTTTTCTCAACTGATTTTGATGAGGAACAGACGCTGTCTCACAGGAAAAGTATTTCTCCCCCCTGGTTGGAGTCTTGATCAGGGAATGCTTTATCCACAGACCTGCATTAGCCATTACAGTGCTAGGTACGAGGAGATTTACAATGTGATTAGAAACAGGAGAAAGCAGGAGGCTGCTGGCAAAGCCTGCCCCAGGACAATGATGCAGTGCTGTGGGCACAACACAGGGCCTCCCGAGCCCATTTGCTTCCTCCGACCTGGCAGACTCCCAGGATCCAGACTCCGATGCCTCCATGCCTTGCTCCAGCCAGGGGGACACATCCCACAGCAAGGAACAACCCAAGGACCCACTGCTAAGGGAAGCAGCATTCCCAGGCTGGATCCTCGCCTTGCCACTGACACTTGCCAACACAAGTAAGTGGCTGTGGTGACCCCTGTCTCTGTTCTTCGGTCTGAGGGGGGAGGACAAGGCACTCCCAGCTCACAGAAAGTACCTGTTTATCTGGGATATTTACAGATTCTGTAAGGCCAATTAGAGCAGTTTGGGAACTGCTCAATTTTAAAATAACAACAACAAAAAAAAAAATCAACACATGGTGAAATAAGCTTAACAGAACATTCTGTTTCTTAAGGCCAAATTAATGTTCCTCAACTTCTGGTCTACAGATCACAGACAGTCCGAAGACAACATTAGAAGGTAGCCCACAAAATGACTGCAAAAAGCCTCATTAAAAGGCAACAACCAGCACCACCATGCCATGCAACCCCTGCCCAGACAAGCACACAGCATGCTGCTGGTGCTCACCAGGGCATTCGATTGGACAGGACCAACAGCAAAGCTAAGGTTTAACTCCAAACACAAAATGATGCAACTTTTAGGAAAAACAATTGAGTCTTTTTTTACCCAAATGCTAAACACATGAATTTTGCCCTTCAAAGGCACAGAAAAGATGTATCCTCCAGACAGCTGTACATTTTGAAACAAAAGCCAGGGTGACCTGCATTTAGCATGCTTCATTAACACCAGGCCATGGCATTCACCGCCCAGAGGCCGTTCACTGCTGGCAGCCGCCCCGTAGCCCGCACTGCCACTCCCTGCCATGCACCTCTCAACCCAAACCAGACCCCACCAGCACACTTAAGAGGTTTACCCACACTTTCTTTAAATGATGGGTGGAAGCAAAAGTAATTAAGACGTAATGAAAATGAGTCGAGGGATGTTCGTAAGAAACGCACCACAGTGTAATAATGGATTTGTTTAATCAATATGTGCATGAAGTTTTCTTGGAAGACAGCTGACATCATACACAAGTATTTGTATGTACTGTATCTATCAACTCCTTTCAAGCAGGAAAGCCGGCTGCCTGCCATAAATTTAGGGCTCTATTCAGAATAACAAAGAAAACAACGTCAGTGTCTGCAGCCCAGGAATCCAGAGGAGCATTCAATCACAGCAGGGCACAGAGGTTTTAAATTAAAATAGCAGCACAGGGTCAACAGGAAAGATCAGGCATGTCCTGAGCTGCACAGCACAGATGAGAGGTTACTCCAGCCTCGGGTTTGAGGTCTTCACCTGCGTGGGCTCTGCAAGTGTTCTGCTGGCTTCGGAGGAGAACTGCAGCATGCAGGGCTGGCAGCATGGCCACAGCCCCTCAGGTGCACCCCAAAGAGGGCAGCAGGCCTGGCACTGCCCTGCTCCTGGATCCTTCCTGCAGCTGCCTCTAGGTCAGGGCACAGCACTTCGGGTCAGGCCCACTGCCCAGCCCAACCACCACTGGGGATGTACAAGGAATCAGAGCAGATCGCCCTTGCCGGGAGCCACCAGCTCCACTGCAGCCCCAGTGCTGACCCCAGCGCAAGGGAACTTCTGTGCCCTGCTCCCGTCACCACCAAGAGCCATCGAGCAGGTTTGAGACTCATGTGCCCACTTTTCAGCCTAAGCTATTTTGGGACAGGGACTCGTGCTCAGCTCTGCCCCAAGAGGACCTCTGCCAGTGTCTGTGGGAAGTTCTCACACAGTGGCTGTGGGGAGGGGGGTCAGGGCATGACATGCCAGACCTGCTCGTGGGTGCACTCCGCAGGGCAGGCTCCCATGTGGGCTGCTCCCAGGGGGTGCTTCACATAGTTGAAGGCACTGACAAGGAACAAAGAGAAAGAAACCCACAAAGAAAGGAGGATTTGGATCCAGGCACAGGCCATTCATGAAACAAAGGAGTTATTTTTAAGTGTAGGCTGGAAATAGAAAACAAATTAGACCATGTGAGGTCTTTGTTGAGGATGATCTGCAAAAGACAAATGGAAATGCCTGAAGAGGAAATTAAAAAAAAAAATAAAGAAAGAAAAAACCCACAACAACTCAGGCACTGACACTGCAAAGGGAAATCAGGCTGGAGGAGGACAGGAAAGGAAGGCAAACGAGCTATGGTCAGTTGCCAGAGCACAGTCAAAAAGCAGATAAGCAAGAAGCAGAGGATGGCAGAAGGGAGCCAACAGGACTGGCCAGCACAACCCCAGGGATGGGAAAAACTCCGTCAAAGCCCCTGCCCCCCCCCATCAGGAGCCGAGCTAAGTGCTCCAGCCACAGGCCTGCAAGGAGCAGCTCCAAGCGAGAGGTGCCCGTGCTGGACCTCCGCAGTCCTGCAGCACAGCCTCCTCTGTACCTCAGCATCAAAATGTGCTTGAACAGCACGGCTGTTACACAGTGCTGATCACAGCTTAATAAACACACACGCAACTTAAAATCAAGAGGAACAAAAAAAAATGCAATTCCTTGCCAACACACGATAATGATATAGTAACCGTAGGACTACTTCAGCCACGCTCCCAAGTACACTAAACAGCACATTAACAACCACAGCTGTAACAACACATCATCACCGCAGCCATTGGCAGCTCCCAGGAGCTAGCCCAAGCCCCAGCCTCCCCAGCTGAACAGGCTCTTAGCATGCGAGGGGGATCGCAAAGCACCTGCGAGGGTTCTGTATTTATTTCCGCAGCACAAGCTGCTCATTTGGTTTTCAAACACTTCGCACTGCTGCCGAGACAGGTCCTCTGATGTCTGGGGTGCGCCGTGAAAGCTCGGAGTCATCTCCTCCAGATCCTTTTGTTGAACAAATTACTCTGCTCAGGAGTGACACCTTTGATTATTTACATCCTACATAAAGAAGGGAAATTCATTTTCTGCATTCCCTAAGATACGTTCTTTCAGGCAGATCGCACTGCTAAACATTTTCTCCTTTTGCACGCTCCCAATTTCAAAGATGACAAAACATGTCCGTGTTCTAAATTATTCTTTTTCTTTCATGATCCTCTAATGATTCAGGAGTCTCAACTTCACAGAAGCATCTTTGAAGAGCCTTGGCTGCCAGCATAAAAGCTGAACTATTATGACAAACTGCACAATTTAATGCCTCCACAGGAAGATGTGCAAAGGAGCAAAATCACCCTAGGGAACTGAAAAAAAGCCTGCAAATAAATTAAGTGACCTGTAAACTGAGGTACTCAAAATCATGAGATGCTACACAGCTGTGCCACACACCAAAGGACAGAGCCCCTGGGAGAAGAGCTGTCTCAGGCCAACCCCCACCCAGCACATCCTGCACCTCTGGCATAGGACAGCACCTTACTGCCAACCCAACGGCTCGTGATCAGCTGTGTGCAGTGCAGCTCTGAGCCCTCCGCGGGGCCCTTCTCCTCCCGTCTCCAGGTCATTACTGGACAATGAGGCAGTTCCCACCCGGGTTAACCACAGAACTCCAGCCATTTGCTCCTGCACTTCTCTGCTGCTTTCACTTCCCCCCAGGATGCTCAGGCTCTGGTGGCCCAGGGAAAGAGGCAGCTTGTTAGTTCATGGCAGAGACAGACCAGAGGTAGAACCATTAATTGGGCATGTTCTGCTTCCCTTCAAGGTAATTAACAGCTTCTGGACAGATAGTCAAAGCCTCTCCAGAGGCACCAGAAACCTTTCAACACCCGCATCCAGGGCGCAGCAGCTCGCAGGATGCCGGACAACGTGCAGCGAGGGAAGGGGGCAGGAGAACAGGGCCTCTTCCTCCTCTTGAGCTCTGCTCCCCCACATCATCAAGGCTGACATTTCCGCCCTGAGACATCTTGAAGCTTTTCTTTCCTGGGCAGAACCTTAAGAAATTTCTCCTGGGATTCACATGACATACAGATTGCAAAAGTAAAGCTTGAGAGGGGGGAAAAGAAATAAAACATCTGTTTGATCAGTACGTATTGTGAGACCTGTGCTAAGCTTTTAAAATCCCGATAATTGACACCACACACTGGGAACCTACTCAATGGCCTTGAAAACAGAGTATAGAAAGAGGAAGCAAGAGCAATGGGCCTTTGCTTCCCACAAACAAAGAGATCTACTCTTGCACGCTCTTGCTCATTGGAAAGGGCAGGACAATGCTTTAGACAATGCTAAGCCTTGGTATCCCACATTCTCAGGAAAATTTGAGCTTCCATTACAAAATTAAGTCTGTATGAAGGGGAAGGCTGAGACAGTAAGTGTGAAAAGCTCACAAAAAGCCATATCTGCTGCAGCTGTAAGTTAGAATAAACAAAGAAAAACTCATTTCAGTAACTTCAAACTTCCCATACTGCACATCTGAAAATAACAAGCAATGCAAGCACATGATGAAGAAAGTCCTTTCCCTTCTGCTGTTCAACTTCAAACTGGGCTTCTGAACTGGCCTCTGTTCTGGTAGTTAAAAGCTCGATCCCATGAGGGCTTCTTCATGTTTATAGGAAATAAGTCAGGGAACAGGTTGTCCGTCTACAGACTGCCTACAACGCCAAGCCCAGCCTCACAGTGTGCACTGTGTTTTGCTGAAGTCTAAATCAGTCATTATATTGCAGCAGGATGGGGTCTGAAGGCTGTGACCCACCTGTCCCGTGGTATCAGCGCAGGGAGAGCTTTGCCTTGCTTCCTGCAGAAATGCTGTTTCACTCCCAGGATGAGCCATCAGCCCAACTCCCTGCAGGGCCATGCAGGCACAAGCAGGTGCCCTGTCCCCCTGCACCGAGGCTCCGGGTGGTTCTCACCCTCCAGCCCTCAGCCACATGGCAAAAGCAAAGAAAAACCACAAGGAAAGACCTGATGCAGAGCGGACCTCAGCTGGGAAGCTCCTCTGTGGGCAAACAGGAGCCCCAGCACTGAGTCATTTTGTTAGGGCAGAACTGGTCAGGACAAAGGCACCAGGGACACTAGCACAGGAAGCAGCACAGTCAGAGTCCCAAGGTCAGTGCTTTTATGGAGCTACAGAAACAAATGACAGCAAATAACCTTTGCAGAGTGCATCTGAGGGGTGCTGAAGGATGTTTCCCTGCAGGCAATAAGCTCATCACCTTGCAGAAGTGTTAAATCTGTGGCCTTCAGCATCTTCCTCCAAATTGGGTCTGTTCTGTGGACATGGATAAAACCTGAGGTGTACTTTATAAATATCTGAGGAATGTCTGAACAACAAAACCCTGAGGATGGGGACAACTCCCCATTTTTGTACTGCACAGGACTTTTCATGGATGAATGTATCCGCCTCCACATTCCCCTGCTAAGTTTTTTCTTTATCCAGGAAATTCAGACCACAATTTCAACCAATGCAAGGCGCTGAAGGACTGCCTGCCCTGCAGAGGTGTGTCATCCTCCAGCTGCTGGGCTTCCCACAGCACCCCAGGCAAACTCACCCAGTGCTAACAAGGCTCCCAACAGCAGCTCCAGGTCAGCGGGTGCTGCTCGGGGAGCTGACGTGACCCCAGTGGAAGCTGCTGACTTAGGCAGGATGGGAGCTCCGCGGTCCTGCCACAGCCCTGCTTTAAGGGGTGTGGAACGGCTTAATTGTGCCCCTCGAGGTAGGAAGAAGTCACTTGTCTTTAAGTACTCAGGCTTCTATTGAGTTAATGTGTTTTAACAAGGTCAGGGCTCCACTGGTGAACTCCTACCCAACAGGGAATTCGCTGCTTTTCCCCCTCACAATTAATCAGCGTCTACCACGACTTAACTCGGAGGCCGGGGTTATACACTCTGCAGACAAGACGTCAAGAAAATATCCAAGCCACAACACCACCAAGCCTTACCAGCCTGAACTCCCAAGGAAAACCACAGCACCACCTCTCTGAACATCTGCCACTCACCTCAGCAGGCCACTTAATGCACAGCAGACAGTCGCTTGCTAGGCAGGAGCTGAACAGACTGAAGTCAGCACATGCCTTGCCAAACCTACCCTGCCTCCTCCAGCCCAAGCACATCCCAGTGAGCACAGCAGAGCACCAGGGATGTTGGCAGAGCACCAGGGACATCAGTTAGCCAGCACTTGTGAGCTTTTGCTCTTTGTCCATTTGAGTGTCCTTCAGCAGCAGCTACCAACCTGAGCCAAAGCAGCATCAATCAGACGCGGCAGTTTTAACTTCACTGTGCACAAGCCTGCACTGCTTTGGCTGAATTTGCTTTTAAATCAGGACTGCTTGAACCAGAGCAAGTTCCCTCCTACAACTCAGATATCCCGTTACACAGCTCATCCCAACAGCCAGCTCCACACAGCTCAGGCAGATGGAAAGTTGAGCAGTTTGTGGAAAAAATGCTCCTATACAAAGGCAAAGAAAGCAGATTAGGAAAAAGTCTCCTGAAATTCCGTAGGCAGGAGTTACTTAACCAAGTACCAAAATCCGAAGGTAAGGATAAAAGCCAGGAAGAAAGCACACATTTAGGCAGAGGCAAGGAGCACAGCTGTGCCCACGTCTCTAATAACCCTTGAGAACAGCCTCCCCCTCTCCCCACAGGATGATGAGCAGCACAGGACAGTGAGCACATACAGTGAAGAACTTGGAGAGCAGAGTGCAAAGCAGCTGACACAGAACAGAAGTCATTGCACTGAGACACCTGACACTGGTACCAGGTTATCACAGGTTTCATGGGACTAGTGCCAAAGCAAGCAGTCTGCTCCAGCAGACGGGAGCCAGCAAGGTGAGCACTGCCGTCTCCCCACTTCCTTAAGGAAGCAGACTGCTTCTGGCCCGAAATGCACCTAGGGTAACCTGCAAGACCGTACTTGAAGTTTCAGTGCGGGTAAGGCCTAAAATACAGTTCCCACCAACCTCATGCGCATTTCAGGCCCATGGTGCATTTCATTAGCTAGATGCTAATGGAGCCACAAGACATCAGATCACATTTTAGAAGTTACAAATAGATTATAAACGCTTACTCATTAAATAGGTGTTTTAATAAAAGGCTAAATCAATCATTATAAGCTGTAGCTCTAAGTGAGCTATCAGGCTTCAGAATAATCTGCAGTACCTCCCGCTGAGGTCCTTGTATGTGCCTATAGGACATCCTCACGATGCAGCCCTGAAGAACAGAATGTGCTGTCTGCCAGTTCTCCACAATCTGTGCTTACACCTCATGTAAGTACAGGCTATATATGGTCACATTTCCTGCAGGTGATGTCAAAAATACAGATGAAGCATTGCCAAGCACTAAAAAGCAGTCCTTTGGGATGGCACTGGAGAATATTTAATAAAGCCAAAAGCTGCAGGCTAATTTCCCCTGAGAGTTCCCACTTAGAGCCTGTCGCAGCGAGGATCCATCACGGACAGCACTGATTCACCCACAGTGGAGAGGAAAAAAAAGCACGTGGGGCTTCAGGCATCCCCACATGCCAGGTGGGAGCTGCAGCAGGGAGCTGGGATTCTGCTACGCTGACCCCAAGGGCTGCTCGTGCCCAGGCACAGCAGATCCTGGCCCTGCTCCTGGCTGCGCACATCAGCAGCCGATGCTCTCCCTTCTGAGGAGCTCTGAAATGCAGGCAGAGGGAACGAGCCTCGCAGCTTTAGATGGAGCTCTTGACACTGAGGTATTTCCTGTGGTGTTGCACAGGAGAGAGGGGAATGAAGGGGGAATTAAGGCATTCAGATGCCTGACGGTGGCTGCACCCTCCCCAGCAGGCAGAGAGCAGCTCCCACGGAGCTCAGCCTGCGGCTGCTATGGGACAGGCAGGGAGGGGAGGAGAAGGGGCCAGCCGAGCAGGAAGGGGAAGAAATATCTCAAACTTGCAGATTTCTAATTCAAACCACCTGGCTCTGCACCTTTACAAAGCCTGAGCAATGCTGGTGTGCACAAGGGGAGAAGGGAACGGCATCTCCCGTCCATGGCCTTAAAAAGTGGAGTTCAGGTCACTATGCCTTATGCAACAACAGCTACTCAGGGAGGATAAGATCAGCCACTAAGCAGGATTACAAATTTATCTTCCCTCAGTAGTGTGATCTTCCGCAAATAATCAGATCATGGAAAATAATACAGAAAGTATTTTTAAAGGACCGCACGTTGAATCACTAGCAAAGCACAAAACACCCCCACAACAAAAATCCAAGTCTTTTCTTTTAAAATGCAAGGGCAACACAACCCATGGAGCATGTGTGAACATATGGCAGTGCTGCTGCACCTCTCCCCACCGGTTATGCTATGGCAAGCACAGGTGCAGAGAGCAAAACCAAACAGGCCTGGCATCAACAACAAGCCCAAGGGAAGCTAGGGGCCAAGCATCAAGGCAGCCGGGCTCCAGCCAAGGGAAGAAATGAAGCTCCAGCAGGCGATGCCCCATCAGAAGCTGGGATGCGATGTGCTCTGGCTTCCAACAGCAGTTCCCCTCCGTGCCTCTAAGCTAGAGCTGGACAGCACCTTCCTGCCACAGAACCGCACAGCCGACACAGGCACAGTGTAAGACATCCAGCCCCTCAAGAGGAGGGGAGGCAATTTTTGCATATTTGTTCTTTATTTGGCATAGGGCAGAAACAGCTCAAGGAGCTAAGCTGGCAGAGAACTACCCTACAAGCTCGCTGTGCAGGTACAAAGCTTTAAACCAAAATTAAACTTGCAAATAAGCTTCCAGAGACCGCAACTGAAATCTATAAGCCTCTACGTTTGGACTCAAATTTAGCGGTTTTGAGGATGGATCCAAAATATTTTCCAAAACTGTGCTGGAAATTAAACTATACATGCAAATAGCACAATTCAGAGATGCAGACTTCCCAGTTTCCCATCTGCATTTGGGCAAAGACTCCATCTCACCCCTCCAATCACCACACCAGCAGACTTCATCAGTAACATCACTGGCAGATTCAACAACAGCGCTGATGACATTAGCGCCCACAGGAGATCACACAGCTTCTAAAAAGAGCTTCGGAAGATGAAGCCATGGAGGACAGATACGTCATGAGAGCAATCAGGAATGTCCTCATGGCAGCAGGGGAATGGGCAAGTGCGTGAGCCATCTCTGCAGGTGGGAAAAATACTCAGAAAAATCCCATTAAAAAATAGCAGAAGGTAATTTGAGTTTAACAACAGGAACCCAAATGAGAACCAAGCACCCACCACAGAATCTCGCACTGAGGGACTGGGGACATGTGTTAGATGGTGTCTTGCTGTGCCCGTGCCACTCACCAGCCTCAGCTCTGTCATGGGCAGCTGCCTCCCGCTCAGCCTCCCCTCTGTGGGGACCATTTGCAGCAACAGCAGTAGAGCAACCATCAAGCAGATGCTTAAAAAATGCAGGGTGACGTTCAAATGACATCTATCCATAAATCAGCCCAAACCACAAACATCTGAAGAAGATTTTCACTTAATCCAATTTACTGTAATCTCTCCCTAGTTAAAATGACAGAAATGTCAAAATGGGACTTTACTCTTCTGTCAAAGCATCTCATGGTGAAAAGGAAAATAAGCAGGCGCTCACACACAGCACCACTTATTAGGTTAGAAATGTCAAAACTGTACTTTGATTCTAACTATTAACAGGCACATCCACATGCTGTGCCCTTCTGTTTTGCTTCATTTCCCCCAAAAGCAGGCATAGAGCATATGCTTGGTGCCAAGCACCATCTACACGGAAAGCAAGGCACCTGTTTCCTGTTCCCGATGACGCAGCACTCATCACTGCCCAAGGGTCTGTCCCATGCCACACACAAGTCTCATTATCATCAGGTATCTCAGGAAGATGGCATTCTACCACTTCCAAAAAAAAAAAACCATAATCCAACAGACCAACCTTAAATTGCTTTCCCCCCATCTCTCCACGTTAATTAGCACATACGATAATTGACTCTGTGCCTGGGAGTTAAGCACATGTGTGCCCACAGCCATATTTCTGTCCACAAGCATGCCTATTTTCCCTCAACAGACACAAAAATTAAGCCATTATCCAAGAGTCCAAGAAAGTGAAAGAAAAATACCTACTGTCAAGAAGCGGGGTCTTCATGCATTATTTAACAAGAACTCCGTTGGCAAAACTGGTGTTGTTTTTATATAAAAGCTAATAGAAATTGTACCTCCAGGTGTCAAAACACTGATGGTAATTCCTGCTGCCTCAGACATCTTGATGTTTCAATTTTAGCAGTATGAGGAGCCTGCAGGGAATCCAAGAGGGTAAAGTGCTTGTACTCAAAGAGAAGCAGAGAGAAGGAGAGCCTTTTATTTCTTTATAAAGGGCTCAGGGGAACAGTTCTACTCGCTGGAATTATCAGATCTGGTTCCCCTGCTCCTTCCCTTCTTTGAAAGAGGAAAGAGCAAGGTGGGCTAACAAGGAGCGACTGTGTCGTGGCGACAGGAAAAAATCAACGAGGCTGCTGAGCAGCAGCACAGTGACAAAGAGCAAGTGAACAGAGACAGTGTTGGGGTGCAGCAGCACAGGAGCAGCTGCCATTAATGGGATGCTTAAATAGTTTCCAGCAAACAGGCTGTGATGGAACAGCAATTTTTACCCTGTCCAGAAGCACAGCAGCACATTGGAGTCCCTCCCTGCCATCTCCCACTGACACTTCTCCATTCCTGCCCTGGGGCCAGGACGAGCAGCACTGCACCTCAAGCTGCACGCGCACACACAAGGAATTTGCCGGCTGTTCACGCTGTGCTCCAAGGCCCTCGCTTGCATCTAGAGCAGCTACCCACTGGCTCGCCTTTTAAAAACCGAGACCTGCGGCAAAGGCATGCTCCTAGAGAATGTCAGTCATTTATACAGCACCCACGAAATTGCCGTTTCAGATTCGTGCCAGTTCAGCAATGTTCCCATTTCAAACTACGCCAAGCACAGCACAGCTCAAGACACAGCAAGTCCCCAACCCCATATCCAGTGCCCCAAGGAGCATCTCATTGGCAGCTCCTGCACTGCTCCCACCGACAGGGAGGGAGGAATCAGGACAGGGACAGACAGGGAGAAAACAATAGCTCAGGAATTCGCGAGCAGCTCTGCGTGGTGTTCAAGAAAATAAACAACTTCTCCCGGCAGCCGCTCAGCCAGGGACACAAAGGTCTGGAGAGATCCTCTGCTGGGTCATGAACTCTCGCCCCCCGCCTAGCAGTCCCTTTCAAAAACAGCGCTGAGGAAATTCCCAAAGAGAAGTAAATCAATGCAAGAGGGAGCTCAGCCGAGGAGCTCCAGAACTGCTGCCGACCGCCTAGGGACACACCAACTGCCCTGCTCCCCGACCCCAGATGTGCGTCCCGCGAGGTCCTCAGCCCACAGAGCCCCTCCTTCAGGCATCGCTTACGGCCCGCTCCTGTCACGGGGCTCCTGGCTGCGGGAGGGACGCTGGCTGCCTTCTCGCCTCTCCAGCCTTGTCTCACAATGCATGGCACCAACTTTAAGAGGCAATGACCTCATCGGAGCTGGGAAGGGGGAGGCGGCAGGACTGGCGACTTGCCACCTTCTCATTTTTCACGTTAAAAAAATAATAACAATAATTAGTGAGAGAAAGCCCATTTTATTAGGCTAAAGAAGAAAAAAATCCAAAAAACTCCAATCCCAGCTGGAGTGCAGCACCTGGACCGCTGAGCGGCAGCACCACAGCTCAGAGCTGGGTGACCACAGCCAGCACATCCAGCAGCCACCAGCCCACGGCCACCCCGACACACAGCCCAGGGGACACCACGGCTCTGGGCTGCAGTGCCATGTCCCTCCTCCGCTGTCTGTAAGACAGACTTCTGTGAGCAGGAGGGACTTCAACTCTCCAGCGTGCAGCTACTCCAAGAGGGCAACTGCATGCACAGGCTGCAGCTGGTGGCTGCGAGCTCAGCCCAGGCACCCAGGCAGGCCCCAGACAGCTCAGCAGTGAGCGCGGGCTGCAAGGCATGCCGTTAACTCTGCCCAGACGTGCGCTGCACCGTGCTCCTGAGCACGCATGGAGCATGTGTGCAGCACTCCGCAGACATGAGACACATGAATTCTGCGTGCTCACATTTTATATCCTCGTATTACTTATGTTATAGATTCACACATACATTACTCATAACTGTTAAGAACAGAGCATACAGTTCATGTTGGCACAAAGCCCAGAGGAAGAGGGAAAAAAAAAAAAAAAACCTTGCAGTAACAAATCTAACTCAAGTCGAGTCCAACAGCATCTGTGGTAGGAGTTAAAACAGTATTACGGATCATTAAATTATTGAATTATTTTGTACAACACACCGTGCGTCCCCCACCAACACGCGACGCGCCTGCCGTTTCAAGGGGCATTCCCCAGCCTGGAGCTCTCCCCCAGGCTCTCAAGTTTTGGTCTGTAGCAAACACACAGCAGTCAGAGGAAACACTAGAAAAAAGCTATCTTTATTTTTGCAGTGCATTTGACAAACCCTCACACAGACTAGTTCCATGTCTGCGTTTCACGTTCGGGCCCAAACACTTCGATACAGCTGTGATTGCACCTAAATAGCGTTGTTTTTCTCAAGGTATGCATGCTGTGCTCTCCAGGGAGGGCTGGCACCGCCGGATGGGTGTCACCTTCACACTCCACACCACGATGACAAAGTCAGCACAATCAGCACAGACTGAGAACAAAACTCTGTAGCAGGTCACCATGCAGCAAAGGAAGATATAAAAATCACAGCATGCTACAGCTTTTATATGCTTTTTAACCACTACAACAAGTTTGTGGCATATCAAAGCATTCTTCTTCATACCCCTCCACAAACAGGCTTCACCCACTCTCAGTTTACACCCAGCATCAGTGAGGTTTAACAAGACACAGTCAGAACGCTGTTCTCACATACGGAAGGAGAAACAAACGGGACATGAGGAGCAGCTCACCCCATAGCTGCTAACCAGAGCCCCAAACACCCCACCCCGAGCCGTGGCTTTCCAGCAGCAACAGCAGCAGGGGACTCTGAGTGTGACCCCTGCGATCCCTGCTGGCAGGGGACTCCCAGCACATGAGAAGCACCCTCCCCAAGGGCCGCATGCCCTGAGCCTTAGGGACAAACCCATCCGACCTTAAAGTTCTGCGAACAGAGTTCACCGGCGATGACTCCCTTTATGCAACAGCCAGCACAAAAACAGCAGCTGCAAACTCCCACTGGCCTGACCAAAGTCAAAACACACCGCGTGCTGCTTTTCAGGCAAACCCAAATTACAGCGTCGTCTGCTGACTGTTCCAGGGACGAACAAACCCACATTAATTACAGGCTAACTTAGCAATTCACCTCTCAAGAGCACCAAACATCAGCAAAACTGCTTTGATCATGCTGACAAATCCGTCTCCAGCTGGCACAGCAACGCATGAGACCGAGACACTCAGAGCAGAAAAAACAAGAAAAAAGGGAAACACAAACTTTTCTCCTTGCCTACAATCATCCCCTTTCTCTCCCAAAAAAAGATGTGCTGCAAGGGATAAAATCCCCTCTGAAAGCAGCGAGGCTCGCAAGGACTCGCAACTCATCTCCTCTAGCAAGGGGCTGGAGCAGCAGCATTCCCCATCTCCGGCCCTAAACAGTGTTTCTGTGTCGCAGGGCCAAGTCCCAGTTTCTCAAAGGAACTTCTTTCTGCCGTGGCCTACTTCGCTCCGCAGACTAAACGCCACCAAAACGAGAGCAGCCCGGGGCACTCACCCAGCAGCATCCCCTCCGCAACCTCCCGCATCCTTAGCGGCCGGCGTCGTGGCTCCAAAATAAATAAATAAGTGAGGCCACACAGCCTTAAAACCGAGCTGGAAATGAAATGGAAAGCCTGTAATTATTTCTCAATGCTCCTGCCAGTCTCAGCCTATAAACACAGTGGATTACATAAGTCCACCCCTCCTGTTTTGAAGCCAAAAGTATGAGCTTTTCCTCCAGCTCTGGCAGCCAGTAATAATTCCTCGTAGCCATGGTGACACTGGCTGGCTTCCAGCAGACAATGGGGGAGCTGAAATACTGCGAGGCCTTTTTATAGCTTCGCTCTGAAACCCTCTAAAATATTAGCTATCTCCTGGCCAGCGCAGCCCGACAGCCTCGCTTTAACCATTTCCTCCCCGCGCTGGCACACCTGTCCCCGAGGCGCAGGATGCTGGGCGGTGCGAAGAGGCCGGACCCCCTCCGGGGACAGCGCTGCTTTCACACACGGGAACGTTTCCGATTTAATGGGTTTGTTGACTTCTCACCACGCACCGAAATCCCAGCCAGAAGGGACTGCAGCACAGCATCTGCAGTCAGTGCCACGGGCTGAGCGAGCGAGGTTTGCGTTTTTCCGGTTTCGGCTCAGCCTGCTGCTCAGCAGGTACGTTGTCGCTGCTGCGCTGGCTCCAGCGAGCTACGCGCCAGGCACTCCTCTCGAGTTTGCCTAGCTCGAGAGAAAGCAGCCAGACAGCAAAACAACACTCTTGCATGTGATGCTGCCTCACATGAGGCAGGACTGAGGCTTGTGGGGTGCAAGCTAGATTTCTGGAGCTGCAGGAAAGCACAGTGCTTCTCACGTCCCAAGGAGCTCATCCACCCCTCCTGGACACGCGTTGCTGCAGGAAGCCGTGGAGAACCGGCAGCACGGAGACTCCCTGTGCCCCTGCAGCAGTGCTGAGCACGCTGCCTGCGGCCACGAGGTCAATATCTGCCCTCAAAAAGCAGACGGGTGCTCAGGATGACCCCGCTGCACAGGCCTTGATCACCCAGTGGCCAGCATTGCACAGACCCACCTCTGGGCAGGAGCTGCTCGCTGCACCTCTCAGAACGCTCACCCCAGGGCTAGGAGATCCTCTGCAGTTTGCTGCATTTTGCAAGTCAGCAAATAAGCAAGGAAAACAATAGAAATATTAGACAAAATTAACAAAAACTAGAGCCAAGGCCACCACAAAAATACAGTTAGTTCCCTTCTGAGTGCTCAAAATAGTCTTGCCAGCACTCACAATGCCGCTCCACTCCTGGCAGCAGCCCTGGGAAGCCCAAAGCCCCTTTGGGCTGCAGGGATGGCACTGCCAGGCCCCAAAAGCCAGCAGCACTCGCATGGGAAGGGCTGAATGAATGGCTCATGGGAACCTTTAACACCTGGAGACAAGGCAGCAAACAAAAAGGAACACTTCTTCCTAAATCTCATTAAATTGGAGAGCATGATTCTAATTTCTTCATGTGCAAAGGCTTCAATATTGCTTGGAGCTCTTGTTCAATTAACTGTTCTATGGGGATAAACACACCAGGACACACTAAATGCGGACTGTAAAAGGTTCTTTGGTACCTGGCCTTTCAGGCTCACAGCTGCTCAGCCCTTGCTACAAGGCTGCATTTCCTTATGCCAAAGAGGTATAGTCCTCACAGAAACTATCTGAAGGAGAAAAAAAAAAAAAAAAAATCTAGCGACTGTCATCCACCTCTTAGCAGAAACCAGGATGTGGCAAACCTGGCAGATGCTCGCTCTTGCAGCGAAACCCCGAGCTGGCCAGAAGCAGCGGTTGCTGCTCAGATAATTAAGTTCACATTGCGCTGCTGCAGAGCCAGGGGAAGCCACGCACCGCGAGAAACCGCAGCCGGCACCGGGTGCGTCCTGCGGTCCTGCGGGCTGAGGGTGAGCCCAAGCCAAGGGCTTCAGCACCAAGTCCCTTCACGCTACTTTGTCAGATGCATGTCTAGAACACCTACATCTTCTAGGGAAGAATAGTCTTTTTTTTTTTTTTTAAATAGTCAATTTTCTGGGTTCCACCCCAGAAAGTCGCAGGCAAGCAAACCACAGAGAACTGAAACCCAGAGACGTGTTCAGGGGTGGGATCTAGCCCTGCCCTCCCCAACACCGCAGACACCAGGCTAAGTTTCACATTTGGCTACTTGGGTGAAACCTCAGCGGGCCTCAGGATATCATCCTGAACGGGCAGCACTCAACTTCAGTCTCCTGTCCCACGTTCCCAACCTGCTTCAACATTTGCCATCAGCAGGATGACATCTCAGAGAATGTGGCTGCAAAACACTCCCCTTACAATGTGAAAAAACACGAGCTATTTGGGAAAAACAAAAGATGATGTTTCCTCCTGGTTCTGACGTATCCCACACACACGTGCCTGCAGACACAGGACATTCGCAGCAGGCAGCGGGCCACAGGAAAGGGAAAAAAGGGAGGTCAGAGCTACTAACTACTAACTCTAATAACTCTAAAGAAATCTTGCTGCCCATCCACATGCCCAGCCTTCCTCCTCCGGGCAGGGAACACCCCCACATCGACACCAGGCACTCAGACGTGTGATCCAAAATGGGGAATAACTGCAAACCCTGCTTAAACTTCAAAATGGCATCCCACCGCACGCTGCTCCAGCTCAGACCCGTAATTAAAGGGGCTATTCTTCGCAGCGCTGGAGCCACTCCAGCTCCCATTGTTAAATTTAAAATAAAACCCTGCAAACCCGCTGCATCTGTAAGACATTAACCATTCAATACTGACTTCTTTATTCAGCTTTAAGACATCATTTAATGATTTTTCCTCTCAAACCCCAAATCTAAGGATTTAAGGGAAATAACCAAGAGCACCTTTCACAGGATGCATTTTTTTTCCTCCAAATGAGCCTTCTGCCATAATATCCATGACCCTTAACAATTCAAAACTAATTGAAAACACTTGATCACATACAGCTTCTAGACAGTTCACAAGACCAGGATGCATCCAGACCCAGGTGTCAGGATGAAGCAGGCCCAATTGCATGGAGGTCAGCCCCAAATTCAATCCATTCGTGCTTAGGGACAAAACAAGAAACGAGCAGATTTGACCACAGAAAATACATCAGAAAGCCAGCAGCGGTCACTGATAATAGCACTGTAGAACCACAAGGCAGAACCCTGTTATTATAAGCACTATTACAGCAAGGTTTCTCCAGCTCCCTCTGGGCCAGGAGCCTCATGCAGCCCCTCACAACCCCTCTCCCAGTGCCCAGGCTCTTGAAAAACAGGTCTTGGGCCACAGCAAGGAATCCAGACCTCATGACAACTTCCATGTGGGTCTGGGAGAACCTGGGCTGAATACCAGCCACTGGAAAGCCACTCACTGCACAGAGAGAGGGACTCCAAGCCTGGTCTCCAAGAACATTACCTGTCAGCAGCCTCTAACATGTGCTGGCAGGCTGTGGGCCTGCTGACAAGCCTCCACACCTCCACAAAGCCCATACAACTCTTAACAACACTGCTGGTAATCCTCCTGACAGCAGTTCCACAGCCCCACAGATTTTGGGGTGGCAGGTGGAAAAAGGAGAAGACCCAAAAACTGACAAACTGAAGCGCAGTTTTGGAAGCGGAGGATGCCTACAACAACTGCTGTGCTGTAAACATGGATGGGCAGTGAGGCTTCAGAAAGCTCCAGTAAGTTATTCCAAGCAGTTCCCAGAGCTAATTAAACCGTTCAGTCATGCACGTCTTAAAGTTCATAGAATTATTTTAAAAAAATCACAAAAACAAATACAAAAGCCTGACAATTAGTGGAAGCAGCTTTGTTTGATCACCTCTCCCCACCTGCCAAGTCGTTCTGTGGCATAGCAGCAGCTCCTTCAACACCCCAGCACTGCGCACACCACACACAGGACTGCCACCTCCAGCCCGACAGCACGGCTGTGTGGCCAGAACCAACCAGCCTCCTGCTCCACGAGCCAAAGCCTTCAAAGCACACCCAGCCCAGGGGGAGCGGCACACCAGGCAGACCTGCCTCTGCTAGCAGGGAGAAAGCTTGGAACAGGCCAAGCCACGTCTCCAGGAACCCATCCTGACGTCAGGCAGTGCTGCTCACACGGGCAAAACAAGGAAGCATGTGGTACATACGCAGGTACTGAAGGATGCTGGATAGGGAACACAAAGAGGGGAGGAGATGAAAAGACACGACTCATTTGAGCATCTATGTGAGGCTGCCTGGCAGTGCCAGCTTTTTCTCTAGCTGGATCAAGAGACTCCGCAGCAAAACGTATCCCCTGAGCTTCACAGGCCCACATCAGAACCGAGCTTACACACACACAGAGCTGGCACATAGCAAAAAGCCATGGAAGGAGAAAATCCACATGAGTAAGATAGCTCAAAAGGAGACGGAAAAAAACAGGGGAGCAGGGGAAGCATTTCATCTTGCCTTTTTGAGCAGTGAATTAGAAGGAAAGAAAAACAAAATCAAGAACATGCTCCAAAGCTGTGCTACAATAGTAAGTCTACTCAATTGTTTCAGTGAGTTCTGCGTTGTGGCCTTGCCAAAGGCACTGCCCAGGCTATTTAAATTAAAATAAAAAACATCAAAACTACTCCCCTGAAGAGCATACCTCTACAGACCCTACCTACTTCCTAAGAGTTGGGACAAAGTTGCAGAAGAGGCTGGAACAAACCCCACCAAACAGTTCCTGCAAGCAAAGCAAGAACATGGTTAAGACAGTCAATAGCCAGTTACAAAACATATCAAATCCCAGAACCAAGATAAAAACCAGCCAGCTCAGGCTGGATGTGGAAACAGGAGGCAAGTGAGATCAGAGGAAGTACGAAAACTACTCTTGTGCAAGCCATAAGGCTAAGCAGCGATTTGAGGACGCAGGTCCAGCCACTGACCAACAGATGTGGCAGGCACACAGATCTTGAAACAAGGCTGAAATCCATGAAAACTTCCCAACCGATTTCTTAATTCAGGAAACAGTAAGCCCATAGCCTAAACCTTCACACTGGTCCTCTTCCAGAGGACTCAGCATTCGCCTATTTGTAGGCTGAAATGGAAATATCCCATCAAGAACAAACAACCGCAGGGTAAGCCCGGTCACCATGAATCCTGCAAAAGCAGGACAGCTGAGGGATATTGCAGAGCAGTCATATGCTTCAATATTTTGTCCCCAAGAGCTCGTCCAATCCATTTAGCAATAGAGCAGGATTCTAATAATAGACACAAGGATACACAGGAGATAGATGTACACAAGACAAAAATAAACCCCAGCCTTGCAATACTTTTAATACAGGAGCTAAACTGGGAAGTGATAAATGAAGCCAGTTTCCACAGTTGAGGCAAGAGGAAAATTTAACTCCCCATGTCCCAAGAGCAAACGTGTTGCAAACTGGATGGGAAGCTTTCAGAAAGGCGGAGGATTGGATGAGCATTACTTTTTTAAATATGTTTTTCATTATTCCAAATGACACCAAGAAACCACTTTACAGTTTCCCAGCGAAACGAGCAGCAGATATTAAGCAGCTGTGCCTGTTCTCAAACACCAAGCGTCTGCAGTTGCAGGGCTCACATCCATCTCAAAAGTTGCTTTCAGCTCCCTGAAAGCAGTGTAGCTGCATGGAAGCTCCTTTTGATCTCTGTAAATGATCTCCAATTAAAGCTGTAATACACTCATACACAGCTGTAAACTCCTGCATACATTTTTCCTGTGAGTTTTTGCCCGTCCCCAGCCTGCAGTTAGCCACACTCCCCCACAGCCCTGCCCCTGGAGCTTACACCAGCACTGCGATCCCGCCTGCACCAGGGTGTCAGGGAGCACTATCACCTTGACAAACTCCCTGCTTTTAACACATGGCTCCTATGCCCAGGATGAGACCAGCTCAGCTCCCTCACATCCCTGGCCTCCCCTGTCCCAGGACCCATCTGATTCTCTCAAGCCCTGACTGTTCAACTCAACAGGCTCAGGGCTGTTATCCAGGAGTGATGCAAGATGGGCCAGAGTCCATCTTCAACCACATTTGAGCCCTGTCTCTGCTGAATGGCTGCTCAGTGCTCTCCTCCCTTCAAAACCAGCCCAGTCCTTGCATTTAAAGCCCATTAATGGGCACATCTGGGGGCTAACAACCACGAGCACCCTTCTTCAGGTGACTTTTGGATTGGAAGGAAGTCAACAACAGGCCATTACCAGAATGACGCAGGCGTAAGGAGCTGCTCAGGAACTGCTCCCCTACCACTCACTTCTAGGATGGTCCTAAAGACAGTGCCTGGGTTCAGACTTCTCTCACTGAAGCGCAACTGGACCAGGCTAAGTTTCATTACTTCCACTCACTCTGTTAAAAAGGAGAAAACAGCCACGTTCAGGATGCAACCCTGTACATCAAACCACAGCTATCTGCACACAAGGTATAGTGCTATCGAGTAATCTCAGGAAACATCCATGGATTTTTCAACCTCCTCCAGAAATTGAGATTCAACAGGAAACAACAAATACACCAGGCAATTAATTTTTCTTTACCAAATGTTTTCAGTCATGTTGCAATTCTAACAGTAAGCAAACTATTTGGGTTCTTTCCAGTGCTTGTGCAACAATGTTCCCCATTTTTCATTTTATTTCATTTTCTAAATAATCGGGCTGAGATTTTAAAAAAGAATTTAAAACAAGTTAGAAAGTCAGTACAAACAGACCATACTCTCTCCACTAAATATTTACCCCCCAAGAGGTTTTCATATTGAACAGGAGAGGTTTTCTACAAACAACAAATAGAAGTATTTTCCCAGATAAAAATACTGTGAACAGCCTCAAAAAAAGAGCAGAAGAACATATCCACCGACACCGGCAACACCAAGCTCTCTGAACCACGTAAATAAAAGTCTCATTCAAACATTCCCCCCTTCCCTCCCAGCACCGTTTCAGGAGAACAAAGAAACATTAAGTCTTACTTTCCCGGTGTACATTTGATCAGACCTTCTGTTAACATAACGTGACAGCAGCAGTGAAGGGAGGAATATCACAGCTAAACAAGCGTCTACCATTCCCCTTCCTTCTGCCGAGTCCTTGCTGATGCAAAGATGGAGCAGCTGCTGTCTGTTTTTAAACAGCTCCATATTTCATAAGAAGCTGCTGATTTCTGAAAGGACAGAAAACCCAGCCAATGGCTTGCAAAATAAGAACCAAATGAAAGCAGTTCAGGACACAGTATTTAAGCATTGTGTCCATTTGCTCAGCTTCCCACCAAGATACCACCGCAGCTGAAAGTCATAAGACGACTTCATCCCCTGCCTTAGCCTGCCTCCATTATCACATCAGCAGAACTTAAGTATTCATCTGAAACAGACCAAAAGACTCAGGAAAAGCCATCCAACGGCTCTAGAGAAGGAAATCTTGAAATACGGGAGAAAATAGATCAATGCCTCCAGCCTGATCCAATCACAGAAGCTACGATGGCACCAAATTAACATTAACTTCCCAAGTTCTGCTACTGCTGCTTAGGGCCACCATATCAATAACCAACAGTTATTTGGGTTGGAAAGCCGCTCCTTGTGGGACCCAGCCGTATGCCTTGAGTATTTGAACACTTACTAGCAAAAGATACAGATATAGAGACTTATTTATCTATACCATGGGCGTATCAGATATTTGGGAAGTCTCACCATTGAACTTCCACACTTTGGTTTTCTTAAAAATCTACGTCACAGTATACAGGTCAGAGTATTAGGAACAGTAAAGGTTAAACCTTTTCTGTTCTGACTCTACAGCTCTCTTTGGCTGTTAAAAATAACATGTTAACCAGGCAGGTCCTTCCTGAGAGGCTCCAGATGCCTGTCGTCTCCTTCCCAGTTAATAGCTGTTGCAACAACACTGCTTTTTAGGCTGTTTGTATCATGTTGATTAACTTAGATAAAGGGTTGGGAAAGGGGGAGGGAGAAGAGAACATGCAGTGGGAGGAGGTCTTAAAAAAAAAAAGTCTTTCATCTGCTCTAATAATTAGCAGGGCATGCTGAAAGCGATCAGCATCCCTTTAAAGCAATTGTGCAAGAAACACGCAGAGCCCTGCTCTGGTCACTGCACCCACGGAGTCCCTCAGTGCTATCAGTCACTGAGACCTTCTGGCTTTCTGAGCTTCGCTGGCTTCAGAAGAGCTGTGGCCAACATCCTTCTGCTCCCACATTCGCACTTCGGAGCTGCGGGGTAACAAGGCTTACCGGTCCCGCTGCTGCATCACAAGGCAGGCGTCCAGGTGCCAAGGCAAATCAAGGACTAATTAAAGGTTTGCAGAGGGCCTTCAGGTCCTCTGATAAAGAAGCATGGAGCAACTTACTGCAAAGCATTTGCCTTTCCTGGAAGAAACCAATTGGGTGTAAGAGCCTTCTGTTCATCACCCAGAGTTTTTTTTTCCCCCCAAGGAGACGATCAAGTCAGGGTCTGCCCGAATGTGACAAGCCCTCTCATTATTCACCACTGTGGCCACGGTCCCAGGCAGCTGGCTCTCTGCAATGCAGATGTTGAATCACCCCAGCAGCCTCCCCTTCCTCATGGCATTCTGCCAGCTGGGGATCCCCAGGTCCAGGCAAGCTTGAATTCTACACTGAACACCCTGTGTCAGACTTTGTGCACAAGCCCTAGCGCAAAATTAACAGCAGAGTGGGGGAAAAAGAAATTAGCTAGCCACCAACAGAGCCCTGTGGTCACCTGGACTCTCCTCCCCACACCTACTCTCACCACCTTTGTTTCCTGGAGGAGCAGAACCAGTTCAGCTGGAGCACAGGTCCTTTTAACAGAACTGTCTTCCTCCAAAGAGGTGGAAAGACGGCTCTGACAACGATAATCCTCTCTCTCATGTACTCACATCCTTCTATTAAGGACACATTACCTCAAAGGTCAGTAATTGTGAGCCACAGACAGCTCCGGCCTTGACAGCCCATTTTTGCGACGCACTGAGTGCCTGACCGCATGGCTGTGCCCGAGATAGCAGGAGAGCCTGCTGTTAATGTGCTGTCTGGCAAGAGGAGAATTTCCTTTGGCAGCTGCGATGGCCATGTCTTCTCAAGTGTCTTTAATTTCAGCAGCTTTCCCTCACTTCAAAATAGCCCTTCCGCCTCAGCTTAATGCCTGCGACAAGACAGGCTGACATACACCCTCAAAGTGCTGCTGCTTGAGAGAAGCCTGGGAATGTGGAAGTTTAGAGATTACTTTCAAATAAAGCAATGGGTTAAGCCATCTTGTCCCGCCACATCCCGAGCCTGACCCCAGCCATAAGCACAGCTCTCCCACTTGCTTTAGCAACCCAGGAGCGAGTCCCATGTAAAGGGGCTGGAAGGACTGGGACAGTCTGTGAGATGTCAGTGTGGCACAGAGATCAAGCAAAGAAGCACTGACTGCTCCCCAGCTGCCTCTAAAGATGCTGCCTGAACCCTGACAGCCCCCAGGGCCGGTCTGGGACAGCAGGAGCAAAGCAGAAACCCTTTGCAGGAAGGGAAAAAGCAACTTCACTTGGCAGAGACTGAAACCACGCAAATCCCCTCCACACATCTCAGTAAAGCAGAACAACACTGCAATGTTCACAAGGGAATGAGGAAGGAGTCAAACCAAACTGAAGTGTAAAATACATCCCTCTGGGGTGCCAATGTGTGTTTATCTGAGAAAGGGGAAACTTCTTCCAAGAGGGCAGTGTGGAGTACCTCAGTGACAAACCCACAGCAATTATCAGAAAGGCATCATCCATACATAATTTTGAATTTAATTTAATTAGGCACCCTGCTAACTTCATTACTTATTTAACCGGACTGCTCATTCTATTTATGTTCCTACAATCTCAGCTCACCACTCTGGGCCCACCTCAGTGGGAAGCACACAGGCAGGCGCAGCTGGGAAGCCAGAGCCTCAACCTCCCCTGGGACAGAGGCATGCACCGCTTCTCAGGTCTCAGGTTTTATGTCTTTGTGGTTTTACAGGAGGAAAGTAAGACATAAACCAACCAAAAAAACAGAGTGGATAATAAAAAAAATGATTTGTCAGTGCTTCAGCAGGGCAGCAGTTACCCAGCTCACTCCAGCAGCCTCCTCAGAGGACTGGGGTCAGAATCCTCAGTTCCTCCCTGATCAGAAGGGAAGCAGCACCATTGCTGAGAAGTGGAGAGGAGGAACAGCACCTCCAGCAGATCCCTACAATAGCCTGCAGTAGGTAGCAAGGTACCTCAGACTTTGAGGGCAAGGCCTGTCCGTCCAAGCAAATTCATGCGTATACAAAGAGCCACGATAGACTGGAGAAAGTGTGAAATGCTATAGACGCCAGCCTGAAATTCAGGAACCCTCTGTTAGGGCTTTATTCCTTTTTCAGTTCAACATTTCTTCTTTAAATCAAACTGCTCCCAGCACTCCAAGCACCCACCAATACCAAGAAGCTGGACAGCCCAAACTGTCAGAATTTAGAGGAACAGCCTTCTGAGCAGACCGTTCCCATCCACGTGCAAACAGCAAAGACACAGATCCATCCTTCATTTAGAAGTTTCCTGGTAAACAGGACTGCAGTCACTGCCACTTGGACTGACACCTGCCATGATACCAGCACAGAGCCAATGGCAGCAATAACTGCAGCCACTGCAGACTTCCAAGGAGAACCAGCACCAGCTGAAGTGATCAAGGCCAGACTGGATGGGGCTCCGAGCAGCCTGGTCTAGTGGGAGGTGTTCCAGATATGTTCATATATGGAATCCTTCAGATTTAAAATACTACTTTTGCCTTCCCCTTGGTGCCACAAGACCGAGGAAGCAGCACATGCACCAGGGAGGAAAGGACTACAGGGACAGCCAGCATGGCACCCAGATGCTGCAGGCACTGAGCACAGCTGGTGTGAGGAGCTGACATCCCCCGTCAGCACCGCAGGGGATGCTGTGGTCTGCACGGAGGTCACACTAGGTGAAAATTACTGTTTGGGGCTAACAATGAAAAGCAAATCCACGTTACCCCTAAGTAAACCCACTGTTTGTTACTTCTGGTTCTCTCTTTGTTACACAGAGCTCTAGAACCAAGCAGCACCACTTCCTGGCCAGCTAACGTTATTCACACACAACTTACACATCCGGGCTCACATCTGGATTTTCCCCTGTCCCAGGGGTTGTAAAAATTTCACAGCCAGCCTCTGAAGCACACAGCACCAAGGGGCACACAAGTCCTCCCTGATGCTGCCCTGCCTGGCAAGGTGCTTTTAAAACCAGAGCTCCCTAATGAGTCTGCCTAGCTGCTGGGGGAGACAGCATTAAAGCACAAAGGCACACAGCTCTCTAATGCTGATGTTTCCATCTGCTCAGGAGCAGCTTTTATTTAAGAACAAAACAAACCAAGCATGCCCTGCTGCAGCAATGACCCCATCCACAGCTGCTTGGGTGCCTCCTGCCTTTGAAGCACCCCAGAGAATTTACAAGTGCCCTGGGGACGTGCAGATAAATGAAGTAGTAGAGGGAGATGTACATTAAGAGGCTCATCAGCAGCTCTGTAAGAGATGTTTGCCCTAAGCAGCTCTAGGCAGAGGGCCATGCAAAACCCCTGTGCCTTCCCTTCCACCTGCATGACCTTCCTGCAGCCTTGTCCCTGCCCAAGCCACCAAGGCAGAGGCTGCCATGACCCCAGGCAGCCTTTGGCTCCTCGCTTTCAGCCTTCAGAGAAACTTGACCCAAAGTCCAGCCAGGTTAATGGACAGGCACATGTGGGCAGCAGTGAGGGCCCAGGATCAGGCCACCACCATGTTTGCCTTGTTCTTGGAAGCCAAGACACCAAGTTAGGAGTGGCCAGCACAGGGTTTGTTGCCTTGGTCTTCCAGAGAACTAGCCCATCTTCTGCACACATGCCTGATGGTGCTCAGGCAAGAGAGGACTGACTTGGGAAGGCTTTTCCCATACTGGCTTGCTCCATACCAAGCAACCAAAGCTCTGAGGCCCAACCCCAGAGCTAAGACACTGTGGTCTGGGAAGATCTCCACACAAAACACAACCCCAGCACCCCACCCGGAGCAGCAGCCATGGCTGGGTCTGGACACAGCACTCACAGCTGGGGCCGATGGAGCCCCAGGCATCTGCCTGGTAAAGCCAAGAGGTTCGCAGAGCAGCTGTGTTATTTACTTCCAGAGTTTAACTCTAAGAAAACTTTTGGGCTGCATTCCAGAGGCATTTACCTCCTGTACCAGTCTGCCATGCCACAGACACACCAACCCCCTGGCAGAAACAAATAAATTATACAATTACTATCTCAGCTCTTTGATTGAAACTCCCTGAAGATCCTCACTACCACAAGAAATAGGAACTCCAAGACAAGTATTCCTCTTCTCCCATGCCAGAACACCTGTTTATTTGGATGCCAAATACCAGTGGCTCCAAAAACGAGACATAAGGACCATCCTTCTCTCTTCTTTTGAAGACAACAGATGCGTGTTGTGGAGAACTGGAGCAGCAGCACACGTTTTTAAACACCCCATGGCCCGCTAGCGAGACAAGTCAGTCAGTCACTAACAAAGACTAAGCAGACCTGAAATGTGAATAGATCATATAGAAAAACATTTGGGTACTTATGTATTAAAGTTACTTTTCCACAGCACCAAAAGCCAGAAGAGCCTAAGGCAGTCACAGGCAGGAGAGTGCTCGTGCTTAAAGGGAAAGAAAAAAAGTTATCTACCTTCCACCCATGTAAATAAAATACATTTTTCAACAAGGAATTCAGCAGAGAGGCTGCAGACCCTTGGCAGTCCACAGCTGCCACAAGCAGGACCAGGAAGAACATTAAGATGTAATCACTGAACATCTGAGAGCCTACACAGCACAAATGCAAACACCAACACAGAGGATGGTTTGGGCGGCCTTCAAGAAGCCCTGTGTCTACTTGCAACAGCCCCAAGAGAACAAAGGGGTTATTTTAGGACCAGCTTCCCCACTTCAGACCAACAGCTCCCAGAGCAGAGCCAGAGGAACAAACCCAAGCCACCAAGTCACAAAGCCACAAGAGAGGGAGCCCTGCAGAAAGCAGCACATACCTCATCCTCAGGAAAGCAGCAGGAATGCGGCACAAAGGTGGCTGCTGCAGCCCGGGGCCACCAGATGAGAGCAGGATCAATACTCCACTATGCTGCTTAACCCGTTTATCAGGGGGAGGGGAGATAAGGGAGCACTCGTGCTGCCAGAGGGCACACTTTCACCCCAATCTGAGTCAGCCAGACAGGAGAGTTCCTGCCCAGCAACACCACCCCCGCCAAGTGATTTCAGCCTTACAGTTCACTTAACCACAGCACACAAAGAGCCAGTAACCCAGCAGTCAATAATGGAATAAACTATAGGTCAGTGACCAGGGGAAAACACACCATTTAAAACTATTCCAATATTGACATGTACAGGAAACATAGGCCTGTATTCTTATTTATTTATTTTAACAAGCCTATCAGCTCAGAAGCAGAGCTGAGCCAGCTGCTAAAATTACAAGGTTAGATTTTCGAAGCCTGTGGGTAAGCTGCACAATGCCAGCACCCACTGACATCCATCAAAGCAGAGCCGAGCACGCACGTGAGCAGCCCCGCACTGGTACTTGCTTACCAGGGCACGGGCCAGGGGCACAGCGGGCTCTGCCAGGCTGCCCGGGGGAGCCTGGCCTGGGGCCAGGAGGGAGAGCATGCACTGCCTCAAAACACTCAGCCAGGAGCCCAGCCAGGCTCATTTATAGCTCCATTTCTTCTCCAGGCTGCTTCTCCCAAAAAAACACTGCAACAACAACTTGCACCTTAAGATTAAAGATCTGTGTAGCTCTCTAGCAACTGATAGCATTCAAAGCCCCTTCTCCCTCCTGAGTACAAGGACCATTTCCTCCATCATGAGTAAAGGGATGACATGATGACAACAGCCAGGACCCAGCAAAGAGCATCTCCACAGAGTTCATGGGGTTCCTTGCGCCAGCACCACAAAGCACCACCTGCTCCTCAAAGCCAAATACAACAACATGAGTTAGGCAGGGCTACTCAGACTAGAGGGAGACGCCAGTTCTGGCCAACCTCTGCTTCACGAGGTAAAATGATGCAAAACCAGTTGCATCACATCAGCTAAATCACAGAATCATAGAGGTGGGAAGGCACCTCTGGAGATCATCTAGTCCAACCCCCTGGCTAAAGCAGGTTCTCTGGAGCAGGTTACACAGGAAAGCATTAGGGAGGGCTTTGAGTATCTCCAGAGAAGGAGATCCAACAAATGGGGTTTTCAGACACACTGGGTACACTCAGCTGCTTGTGCCCACCACACAGTTTCAGTTTAAATCCAGCACGTTCTGACAGCAGGACCTCAGTGCTGATTCATGCTGCTTGCAGGTCTGGCAGTGTGACAGGCAGCAGAGATGAAGGACTTCTCCAGCAGAGCACCAAGTAAATAAATAATGCTTGCTCCCAGAATTTGTTTATCTCAAAAATACCTGCTTGCCAGAGGGAAAAACCTTCAAGGCTGTATTTAATGCTCAGCAAAAAGACCAGATTAAGAGCCCTGTAGGCCACTTCCCTCTGTTTCTCCTCCAGTAGGAGTGAAATCGAGCGGCTGGGAATGGCCAGGCAGCTGCTGTGGGGAGCAACGGGCGTGCAGGGCTGGCAGAAAGGCTGGCGTCACGGCCCAGCTGCTGCCTGGCACCCTGCAGCACTGCAAGGAGGCTGTCCTCCGTTCCCAGCAGCAGGAGAGACACCTGCCCGTCGAGCGCTGGAGCCCTGCCACGCAGCACAGCGGGGCCACGTTGCTGGCAGGGATGGGGCAGAAGCAGGGGTCTTTGCTTGGCACTCAGTCTGTCCTTATCTCATACCTGCTTTGGGAATGACCAGCAGGTAAACAGCTAGCAATCTGCTTACCAGCATAGGCAAAACCTCTAAACACTATTCCTCCCCCCCGCCTCCAGTAACAAAGCCTTAACCCAGACTCAATAAACCACTGCAGAGCCTGGCTCACTTTCACTACAAGCAAATCAATAGCTTTCTTATATCTCTGCTCTGCCTGGGAGGGAGAAGGGGCCATTTCTTCTCTCCCAGCCAAGACATCTGCACAAGGCATCTAATGTGCTGTGAGCCAGGACCCCTAATGGGGAGAGCTGAAAAGAGATGAAAGAGGGCTTTGGCACAGCACAGCCGCCTCCTCCTGCCCTCATCTCCGCTGGCACTGCCACAGCGTTTCATGTGGGAAAGTTTTCATCAGCAGCCTGGCCTCACTGGTTAGCTATTCCTGCTGGAGTGGAATGAGGTGTAACAGGGAGGAAAGCTGCTCAGGGCTCAGTTGCTGCAGGTAGGATGTGAGTCTCTCGCTCTGCCCAGGCAACCTCTGACAGCTGCTTGTTCTGCAGGTCACTGAGCCGAACAAAGGAGCCTCGGAGGCACAGAGGAGGAAGCAGGTAAGAAGGGCAGGCCTGGCACTCAGCAAACCCCCGGTGCAAATCCTTAATGAGGGCTGAGGAGCTGGGGCAGCAATGGACGCAGCAGGGCCCTGCTTACAGCGCACAGAGAGCGGACCAAAGGCAGAGTAGAGCCTCATGAGCATCCTCGGGCAGGCAGCGGCTGGCTCCCCTCAGCCCTGCAGAAGAGAAGCTCCAGAAACCCCATCAGCCGCCACCCAGCAGTCCTAGGAACCACAGCTTCAAAAAAAAAAAAAAAAATCAGACTTCACACAAGCCCACATCACAACATCAACAGAGCTGTGTCAATTAGATTAGGCTCTGCCTCGTTATCCATCATGTTTACAGTACATGCGAATGCTTTCTAAAGAGCAGATGCTTTTCAAGTTTAATAATTCAACCATTTAGAACTGAGCAGTGAAAACCCTACACACAAAGAAATAAACGCATGCAAAACAGAAGTCTTTCTGTTGGTTTTCAACTCTTCTTTAAACAAACTACCAAGAATGCCAAAAATATTTGCTCTCAGAGAATGACAGGCAAAGAAGATGTCTAAAAGACTGAAAGCATGCAGAGAAGGAAAAACAAAAACAAGGCGACCCTCAAATGTATTCTTGTGGGGACAACTTCTGAAAGCCACATGAATAAGTAACACAGGCTTCCCTTGAAACAACAGCAGCAAAGGCATCAATGGACTGCATCACCAGGACTTGATCTCTGCTGCAGATCAAATGCCATACAAGCAGGAAACAGCTGACACAGCTCAGCCCAATTACTTGCAGTGCCCTTTCCATGAAGGGGCTCCTTTGCTGCAAGCAATCTCCCACCTTCAGCTATGCTCTCCCCAGGCAGTCAGCATTTTTTGTCCATGAAGGAGAGAGGCAGAGCTGGTGCTTGAGCCTGCTGCCACCCAGCCCAAAGGGACACAGAGCCAGCACATCTTGGGGTGTCTGTGCTCTGTGAGGATGCTGAGCAGCACCGAGCACAAACGGAAAGCCGCACAGCGCCCGATGGCTAACCCTGGCTCTGATCCCACCTG
The DNA here is from genome assembly GCA_013399715.1 of Alectura lathami. Classification (NCBI taxonomy): domain Eukaryota; kingdom Metazoa; phylum Chordata; class Aves; order Galliformes; family Megapodiidae; genus Alectura; species Alectura lathami. The sequence continues at coordinate 70,271 of VXAV01001816.1, forward strand.
TCTGTGCACACTGGAACATGTCACTTAAGGTCTCCAAGCCTCAATTTCTCCATCTATTACAAATAACAGTTAACAAAACTTAGCCACTGCAAGGGCCAAATGGAAAACACCTGTAAAAGAGATTTCCCATGTGTAACATACACTCTTTGTGCTCATTATTACCAGGGCTCAGAGCACGAACTATCTGCAGCATGTGCTGCAAACAGCACAGCGTGTTGCACACTCAATGCACAATATTATCGCCATCTCAGCAACTTACACCATGACTAGCTGTTCTACATCTACTCACATAGAACCACGAGCATGGTGTTCAGAGCACTGCATTATCACTACAGAGAAATTACCGTAGGGACAAATTAATTACGTATGCAAAGCAGGCTAAGCATAGTCAGCAACACTCTGTACCGCTAGAACGCTGAACAGAGCCTCAAACAGAGCTCCCCTCATGCAGAGGATTACAGATTCTGCCCATAAAGGGCTCAAGTGTCCTTGGTTATCTTCATTCCATTTAAAAGGAAACAGACTTTCCTGAAGACCTGATAGGAACATGCCTTTACGGAACGAATGCAAATGGATTAATGCACATAGCAGTAGGCTTGAGGGGAGGCAGAGATACCCCTCTTGCTGCCTACGTATTCTAAGATACTTTAATTAAAAATTACACAGCATCATTAGCTAATCAAATATTCAGGCCCATCCTTACACAACCCTCCTGCTTCTGCCTTGCAGGTCCCCACGATCTATGAGCCCACTCCAGTGTACTGAAGGCATGGAAAGAAGCTGGATCCTTCCCGCCCACTCCCAAGCACGTGCAGCCAGCAGCTTCCAGCTCCTGGGGAAGCAGAGACCCCCAGCTCCCAGCAGCCCTCTGAGCATCTGTGCGGGCAGAAACCACCAAAAACTGTTTGGGTTTAGGCACACAGCACTGGCTGAGGTCTTGAACAAGCATCTATTGAAACGCTGCCTTGTCAAGTTCTGGAGCATCAGCATTAAATCCCGGGAGCAGCCAAGAAAGAAATGGATCCCGAGACAGACAA
>VXAV01001817.1:0-17197 GCA_013399715.1 Alectura lathami
CAGGGGTTGGGGCTGGGTGGGCTTTGAGGTCCCTTCCAGCCTAAGCCATGCTGTGACTCTGTGTTTCTAAGTAGCAGTCCAGCACAAATGAAGTATTGGCTTCTGCAGTTAGCACTTTTTCCTTGCTGCCTGTGAGCACCATTTGCTTGAGACCTGTGGAAGGTTACTGACTGACTCCCTCAGTTGACCTAATGTGCTACTGTATTCTCCTGAAGTGGAAGTTCCTAAGACAAACGGACAAAATATCAGATTGACAACAGCTAGGGCTGCCAGAAACCTGTTTGCAACTGTTAGGGTTAGAGAGACAACAGCAGGAGAATGGGGGCAGGCTCTGACAGAAGCTGAGCACTGTTTCTCTCCTACTGTATATGCAGTAGTAGTAGTTCAGTCAACCAGGCACTTAATTCCTGAATTACCTCCCAAGGCTTCTCTTAAAATTACTTTCCAAGCTGTGGAAACTCATTTAGCTTCACCTTCCAGCCTCTGCTTCCTGTTCACCCAGTGGATCCCACTGTAACAGAGAAACCCTGGAAGAACCCCTCAGCTTTACTAAATGGATTGCTAAACAAGCTGCTAAATGGTCTCTTTGGGGTATTCTTGCAAATTATTTGTCTAAATGAGAGCCCCCCAAATGAGGCAACTGCTTATACATAGACATTACCTCTGTAGTCCTACACCCCAGGACAAGGAGTGAAGAGGAAGCTCGTGCAAGAAAAATGAGTGAATGTGCTTAGATACTATGTCAAAGCTATTTAACCTAAGTAAACAGGATAATTCCGGGATACAAAAAAAAAAAAAAAAAAAAAAAAAAAATAAAAAAAATACTAGAGCCATGCCAATGAACTCATACTAATGTCTATGTCCCCATTATTGTGTTGCTTTCCCTGCCACAGACTTTTTTTTAGCAAGCTAGATGGCATGGACATCCAGCTTGGGGACCGCAACACAAGATGGATATCGAGCTGTTGGAGGGGGACCAGAGTAGGGCCAGGAAGATGATCAGAGGGCTGGAGCAGCTCCCCTGTGAAGGCAGGCTGAGAGTTGGGGTTGTTCAGCCTGGAGAAGAGAAGGCTCCGGGGGAACCTGATAGCGGCCTGAAGGTAGGCTACAGGATAGCTGGGGAGGGACTCTTTAGAAGGGCATGTAGCGACAGGAGGAGGGGTAACAGCCATAAACTGGAAGAGGGGAGATTTAGGTTAGATATTAGGAAGAAATTCTTTCCTGTGAGGGTGGTGAGACACTGGCACAGGTTGCCCAGAGAGGCTGTGGATGCCCCCTCTCTGGAAGTGTTCAAGGCCAGGCTGGATGGGGCTCTGAGCAACCTGGTCTAGTGGGAGGTGTCCCTGCCCATGGCAGGGGGGTTGGAACCGGATGATCTTCCAAGGTCCCTTCCAACCCAAACCATTCTACAATTCTATGATTCTATGACATTTTTCTGGGCTTGCCCACTTCTGTCTTTTAGCACATTCATGAAGAATAGTTGCCATGAAGCCTAGCCATGGCCTGTCTCATTGTTTCAGGGATGTCTTTGTGTGCTTGTTCGTGCTATTTGTAAATGGCACTTTGCAGTTTTCAAAAGTTTCCTCCAGTCATATCAGAATATTAGAGACACAGTCGACTTTCTGTCAGACAACGGAGTGAGTGCAGTCTCAGGCCCTCAGTCCCACGCTGCCTTCCCAGTGGCTTTGTGGCTATGTTCTCTGCCCTCAGGAGTGGTGAAAGTTTTCTCTGGAGCAGTGCGAGCCTTTCTCTACTTCTCTGCTCACTTTTCCACTTTCTCAGATAAATTTCAGCCTTGGGCATAAAACCAGTGTAGGTTTAATTTCTACCTTTCTCAGAAGGAGGATCAAAAAATAGTGCTGCTAATGAATATAATGCATTAAGCTAGGCAGTGATTTATTTTATTACCAAATAAAATAATGAAAACAAAAGGCAATGAATGCAATTAATTTAGATGCCATTTGATTCTTCTCATCAGAAAGTCCAGCTGTTTGGGAACAGTCTGAGTAAAACTTTTGCCTTTTTAGTGCAGGCCCAATTCATCCTTTGTAATGGAGCTGAGGAGGAGTTTGGCCCACTAGCTCTCTAACTTTGAACTTGAACCGCATGTAAGGCTACTAACTCCTCAGAGGTGAGAGCTGTTTAAATTATACTGAGAGTAGCAAAAGCTATAACCCAGTAATTTTTTTCTTCTAATAATGCATATCCACATAGTAAATCTGATCGAGGGAGTTAAAGTACTAAAAAAATGAAATTGAGGCAACATGTTTCATTGCACTAAAGCAATAGCATCTTTCAGTTGACTGACCAGAGTGGCAAACAAACCAAATAATTTATGGCATTTTTTCTCTAATGAAAAGCAAGTCAAAGATCAAATATATCATTTCCAGAATCTCCAGAAAGAGTGAGTATTCACAACCTTCTGTTGCTTTGCTTTCTTCTTCAAAACAAAAAGGGTTGGCTTCCTTGGGGATTTTTGTTCTTAAAAAGTACAAATGGCTTCTCAGAGTCCACCCAGACTGACAGTAGATGTAGAAGACAATCTGAGCCCAATTCAGACAGCTGTAGCTCTCCTTTTATGTAAAAATATTCATATCATTTTGAAGTAACTAAAAGAAAATGAGTTCAGAGCATGGATAAAGCATCTAGGTTGGCTTTCTTGTACCTGTTATTTTTATTCTTTTTGGTGGGGGGAGTATGAGGTCATATCTGCCTTTGGAAAGTGCCCTTTCAGAACAGAACAGTGTGAAGTCCAACTGACAAAAAGTTGCTCAGTGTTTCCTTTTCTCATTAGTTTATCTGTAATCACTATTTTGAAAGCAAGAGGCCTCTGTGGTTTAGCTGTGTTCCCAATAATTTGGGTGCATAAGGGAAATATCTATGAAATGGGAGGAAAAGATGCTTTCCCACTTCCCCTCCAAGCAATTTATTTCAGTGAAGGCAGAGTTATTGCCAAGCCATAGCACACTTCTAAAATGCTTTGATTTAAGAGTGAAGATGAGATAAAGCTTTCACGTTGCTGCTGTAACAGGTGCTGAAAGTCTGTCCAAGTACATTTTCAAAGTGTCTGAGCATGGTTTCATACCAGGTTTCACAGCTAATGTCCCACAGCTCTGTTCCCCTTCCCTTTCTTTTGTTCCTGGAAATTTATACCTTATGAGATGCAAGCCTTGCCAGCCCTGTCCTGAAATGGGAATTGTTTGAAGTGTGGGAACTGAATATGGTAAGCTCTCTGTCAACTAAGATCAGAAGCCCACATGGTGATTGGGAAGAGCCTGTTCCTAGGAGGGGCAGTTTGGCAAGGCAAAATGCCTGAGTTTCATCCGCCTACCTCCGGTGTTCAGGGGCCTGTGCTTACTGGGAGCCAGTTGGTGAGCGGGAATTTGTGACACTGGCTGTGCTGCGGGCTTTGGGAAGGGGTTACTGCCTCTTGAACCAGCGGGGTTTCAAAAGAGCAGGGCTGTAAATGGCTCCATAGAGAGAGCTGGAGGGATGGACAGAGTGGCTCTTATGGGATGGACAGAGCAGCTTTAATGTGCTAATGAGGGGAAGGCCAGATGCCAGCAGTGATGAGAAGGGCTCTTTGTGGCTCCCTCTCCTTTGGGATGGCTGGAGTCTCTGTCCTTATCGCCGCTGTTTCTGCAGGCAGAGGGAAACACTGGGGCTATTACTGAGGTGTTCCCTTCCTTTAAGGCAGCAGATAGCCTTATAAATCAGCACTTGAATACTGATTAGGGCTCATTACCAAGAAAGCATAGGAAAATGAACTTGCTGAAGAAGCTTTAGTTTAAAAAACTGCAAAAATCACCCCCTCCCTGCTCCGGAACCCAACAGCAAGAAAACCCATGCTTGAAAGCTTGGGAGCTGAGCTTGAACTCAGCTGGAATCACTTGTTGCAAGAACAGCTGTATGAGGACTCATAAACTGCTATGACTGTAAAGTGTGTAAGTGTTGGTACTTGTGAAACTCATGTTGTGAACCACCTAATCTACCTGTCTCTGCTTATCTACAGGATTTTTTCTCAAAGCCTGCTGGTTTTGAAGCTTGTATTTCAGCTTTTTCTGCTTTGGTTTCTCTCATGCTTTAAAAAAGCATTCCTTCCATGCGTATTCTCTTCCCATCATTTTCCTCAGAGGCACCAAATGATTTCCTACACTGGGTGGATGACGCTAGAGCTTGCCATAGGCCTGTCTACAAATGACATCAAGTTGGTGCCACTGTAAAATGTAACTAAGCCAACCTTCTCTTTGTAGCAGATGGAGTCATCTCAGTCCTGTGGCGGTCGGTTGGTTTCTTACTCTGCCTTTCCCCATAGCCATGCAGGAGGCCATGCTCCACCTTCAGATAGGTCTGAGTGGAGGCAGTGCATGGTGGTGAACAGGAGCAAAAGATCTGTATCTGTATCCTATTGGAACATAGGAGGTTCCACTTAAATATGTGGAGAAATTTCTTCACAGTGAGGGTGACAGAGCACTGGAACAGGCTGCCCAGAGAGGTTGTGGAGTCTCCTTCTCTGGAGACATTCAAAACCCGCCTGGATGCGTTCCTGTGCAATCTGCTCTAGGTGTTCCTGCTTCGGCAGGGGGATTGGACTAGATGATCTTTCGAGGTCCCTTCCACTCTCTAGCATTCTGTGATTCTGTGATTCTGTGATCTGTATGTGCTATGACTTGTTTCTTTTCCTGTCAGAAAGTGTAAATGAGTAAAAACCTGGGCAAGAAGGATGAGATTTTCTCAAAACTACATGTGCAGAAAAGTTTATTTTTTCCAGACTGGATTTTTTGGATGGAGAGTAAGACTTCACAGTAGTCCAGTGATGGGAGTACTTATGTAGGAGAACAGGTTTAACTCTGTTTTGCACATCCCCTGAGGGCTGCCGTGGACACCTGGACTGTGAGGTTCCCTTCGGATGAAAGGTCTTGGTCTTGCCCTAACAGAAAATGGGAAAAGTTTTGAAGCTTAAAAGTTTGGAACCAGAAGATGCTTTTTTTGCCCAGCTCATCTCCCAAGGCCTTTCAAGCTTCAAGGTGTTCATTTACCAATCACACTATGCTTGAAACAGATTGCTGCATCTCTAATACAGATAAATGAGGTAATTTATGTCCGGTAGCAAGACCATAATTATTACCTCCAGAGCCCTGATGTTAGTTGCAACATTTAAGCCAGTATTAGCTGATGACAGAACAAAACCAAAATCTGAAGCATTTATAGTGGCAGCCATTAGTTTACGTGTCCCTCTCTAGTGTTCATTTGTCAGAGAAAATGCTGCATGTATGTCCAGAAGCCTGCTTTACAATGTTTTATGAGATTGTGTGCATTTTAAAGCAGTGCTGTCTTGGTGCCACATTCATTCTCATTACTTTGTCTCATCTGACACGTGTTTGGTGTGCAGCTACCAACAGGGCAATGGCACGTACCTGGGTTGTGCTCCCTGCTCTGGTGCCTCTTCATGCAGCTCATCTCAGGGGAAGGGCTTCAGCAGTGAGCTCCGCAGCTCTGCTCATGTCTCTCTCCTGCCCAATAACTAAAATTCTAATCCTTAATGTATTACTGGGCTCGGAGCTGCGAGCTCAAGTCATTTCAGAAAGAGAAGGAGTTGGTGCGCTGAAGGGGTTTGTGGCTACAAGGTGAAAGCTGGGGAGACATCTCTGCCTTGGTTTGCAGAAAGGAGGTGGCTGTCTAATGCCAGGAGTAGCTGCAGGGTGGAAAATTGCAGAAGGAGGTGTGAGGTTAGTCTCAGACTGGCATTAGCCTAATGCTCCAGGAGGGGTAAGGGGTAAACTATACCCAACCCTACGCTTTCTATTCTTTACCCAGATCGATGTGCCACTGCAGCTGTCCCAGGATGCAGTGTTCTTCTCTGTGGCTCTGTGCTGCCCCCCTATCCCATGATGATGAGATAAATGCTGGCAAATGGAAAATACTTGCTAAAATTAAATGAATTATGCTGTGATTATTCTAAGCCCAGATATTTTAAGGAGTTTAAATATCTCCATGTTTATCATGGCTTGTGTAGCCTGATTTGGGTCATTTACCTTCTGAAATCTCTTCTTACCAGAAGCTGAGGGCCATAATGAAACAGAGCAAGTATTGCTTCTCTCCTTTTCTCTCTCTGCTATAGACACGATACACTTTTGATTATGTTTTTTAAACTTAACTCCCTGCAGCCAGTGTATTCAGGTCTATAGGGACTGTCCTGGGTAGATTGAAAGTGGGCAAGGACATCAAATAGCAGGTAGATTGGGAAGAGTTGAGCAGGGAGCTGGAAAATATTTTAATGGTTATGGGATTTGATACCTGAAGGAAATAAAACTTCAATATTGTAGATATCAGGCTAGGAACGAGAATTAAGGACTGTCAGGCAGGAAAAGTTTCTAAGCTTCATCTAACTTGGTAGGGAAAAAGCCAGCACCCACAAACTAGTTTTTCTGTGCAGTCACGTTGTGCCATGGGACGTAATGCTCACAGGCAGACCTCTCTTCTGCGCCTTTGGGTTGGCCGCTTGATAGCTCATCCTTCTGCAGGAAGTTACAGTCTCTCTGCCTCCAGGGAATTACCTCTTCATTAATGACAAATACAAGAGGTCGGACTGGAGTGCCTCCTTTTCCTGCTTGATCTACCTAAGCTACACAGCAAACTTCCAGTCACATTTGGGATACCTGCCACATATCGCTGGGGATGCTTTGTAGAAAAATGTGTGCTTTTCTGGAATGTGCATTTGCAGAAGCTGAGTCCAGTTCTTCCCATAGTGGACAACATCCATGTGTGGCCTTGGAGACCTTGTTCTGTTGCCTCCTTTTCAGGTTCTTCTACCAAAGCTGTTTGCTTTCATCTAGGACTCACCAGATGATTTTTTTTTTTTTTTTTTTCAGGGTATTTCAGCGGTTATTTGGATCCACTTTGTCATGTCTTTGAAGAGTTTCAGTGGAATGTAAACAGTAGTAGACATTTAGGGTTAGTCTAGAAGCAGAGAGTCAAGGTGCTGTGATGGTTGTAGAACATGTATGAAAGTACTGCTTACTGGTATATAAAGGAAAATTCAGGTTTTCTGTCATTTAAACAAAGAGGTGACAGCTTACCAGAACAACTACCCAGTGTAGTTGTGCAGACCAGTCAGGGTGAGGGGCAGTCCGGTGCTGGAAGAGTTAAGTTGCATCTCTGTTAACCAAGCAGAATCTCTGGGATTCAAAGTTTCTTCTGCTGTAAAGAGGTTATTACAGACATCAATAAATTCCCTAGTAATTTACCTGGAAAAAGGTCTTTGTGTCTCTGTGTGAAAGCAAGTGAGACCTTTTAAGACGAACTACAAAAGTTACCCAGTTTAACATCCCATTACAAATGAATAAATTCTAGCACATTCTAGCTCATAGAACAGTTTCTGTTAAATTTGATGTCTGAAAGTGTTCATTCATATCGATCTGGTAAGCATTACTATGTTAATAGAACATTATTACTCAGCTAGATTAATTTATTAGATTTATTTCTATACTTTTACAACCTATAGATGCATTGAGACATGTGCCCACAGAATCAATACCAATTTCTTTTCCCATTTATGAATGGTCTTACTACACCCAGAATACTGTTACATCTGAGAGTATTTAGCAACAATTTATTCTGAAGTATCCACACTGTCTGACAGTTTCAAATTTGTCTTTTTTTTTCTTCATCCTCTAATGATTTATTATTTTTCTTCACATGTTTGTGGGCTCTGTTTTAGCAAAATACCATACATCAAGCACCGACGAAGTCATGACTGTATTCTCGTCAACGGGACTACTCAGCAACTTGTGTATGCAAGATTAGGGCTCCAAGACCAGACCTAATCTTTGAGATGCAATTTGGCTGCCTTTCTGCATAACAGGTCCAAAGTGAGAGAGGGAACAAAGATACAAATTTAACTTACAACTATGTTGCCTGCCAAATATCCTATATTTGCATGTTTTCCTTTGAGAAGTGGCCACGTGTGCATTTATCTTTCAGGAGCAGCAGTGTTTGTTTGAGAAGCAATAGTGTGTAGTTGTGCAGAGACTGGCCAAAATGAATAACTGATGCAAGGCAAGAAGGGAAAGAATATTGCTAGTCTGCTTGTTTGGTTGTTTCCAGAGCACCAGCCTTAGGTGCCACCTGCTGAAGCCTGCAGTGCGAAGTCAGGGAGGCACGAGGCCTCAGGAAGCAGAGGGGAAGAAAGCTGCTTGGTGTCCTGTGCCTCCACTGCCAATCCAAGACTCTGGTGCCCAGAACTGACTGTAAGAAGGGTTTAATCATCAGGCAGGTCTAGCACTGTCATTTCTGCTAACGTCGCAGTGACGGTGGCACTTGGGTGTGTCATCCGTCCCTCGTTTGGATGAGCTGGACATGTTCTGTAACTCTAGGGAAGAGAATTAAGGAGATCAGTTGACCTCAGCCCAGCCTTCAAATCCAGTCTAGAGAAGCTCACCAAATGCAGAGGAATCTCCAGCAGCTGCCAGAGCACAGAGAGAGCTTTTCATCCAGTAGTCTGGTAGGTGAAGCTCCTTCAAACCAACTCTTCTCCAGGCAGTCTTTCCTTGTTGTTTTCCACTGCTAATGTGACCACTGTGATCTGTGCTTACTACTGCTGCTTGTGCATCACTGCACTTGTTGAGGTATGGAAAGCCCAAGCCTGATGAGTAAACAACAGTGTGCACAGAACGAGCAATCATGTGATTTGGTAAACTGAGGAAAAAAAAAAAAAAAACAGCCTGTACAGAAGTATGATGCAGAAGTAGGTGCAGGAGTCAGAAAGCTTGGGGCATGCTGACTGCCTGCTGAAGGTGTGGGATTTGAGAGTGAAGGCTGAGTGTTATGATCTGCATCGTTTTGACTATGCTAGACCAAAAGGTAAAGGAGAGCTGGTGTCAAAAAGCAGCTCAGCCAGCTCTTTGCACAGATAGGCTGGGATAGTGGCTTTCGCCTTTTCTGCTTTCAGGGAAAGTTTGTGTTGCAGCAGGTGTAAGGGAAAATCCTGCCTCATGAGAGGCTTAGCGAGAAGCAACACACAGCAACTGCTGATCTACCATCCAGGATTGGACAACAATTGTTTTTTTGGCCTTGGGCAAATCTGTTAACCTCTCTGAGTCTGGTTTGGCATCTGTAAAATGAGGATAATTAAACTTAACTACCCGGAAGAGTTGTTGATTAGTTAATGCTTGTAAAATGCTATACAGTGCTATAAAATACAGGGTAAGCACTCAGGAGCACTCAGAAGCAGCTAGGCTGCAGTTCCTGTAGTGCTCCTCTGACACTTCACAGACAAGCTCTGGCCAGGAAACAAAATGACCAATGCACATGGTCAGTGCAGGCTTTGGGAGGAGAAGGGGCGGCATTGCAGAGGCAGATGATGCTCCTGAGCTATGTCCTGGCAGAGGGCAGGGTTAGGGCCTGTGGAGAGGCCTGGCCCAGCCCAGCATGCCGTCTGGAGCCAGCTGGGGCTGCCATGGGGTGCCATGCAGGTAGCGTGGGCCTTCCTTGCTCTGCTCCCAGCTGCTTGCTTACGATGTGAATATGTGGCCTTATGTGAACAATGTATGCACACACAGGTATTGGTTTGGTTTCACAGGAGACTGTAAAAAGCTGGAGTAGGGGGGAAGGAAACCACTTCATTTCTTGATCAGCTACTCCCCAGCAAACACTCAGAGGCTGTTAGGAGGGGCCGTGAGTTACCAGACGTGAAGATTCACACTGCCAGCCTTTTGCAGGACTGGACGAGGTAACACAAATTCATGCCGCGGAAGAAGCTTACTCTTAAGGCACAGTCTCATGATCTGCCTCAAGGAGGTCTCACTTCTGTGTCCTCCCAGCCCCTGGCCAGCCGCTCCATCTGCTTTTGCTAAGCCAGAGCTTGGCTCCTACCACATCTCACAGTACACATGCACCCCATGAACAAGGCAGAGAATTAGAATGGCCAAAACAAAAGGCCGGGTCTGTAGTTAACTTTTAGTTAGGCAGATGCCTGAACTGGTGAAAAGAAGGAGACTGTGAGCAGGAGAAAAGGGAGGAGCGAGGAAGAGGATGTGGGGAAAGCAGGGATTGGAGAAAAGAAACTGGAGAGAAGGAAACCAAGTGTTTGTACCTAAGGAGAGGGGAATGAACAAGGCCTGACAACTAGTGGCATGAACCTGGATGGAACTGGGAGAATAAGATGTGCTGATGGCTGTGAGCAGCACTACGTGGAGATGTCTGGTCGGCAGTCCTTGTTTAAATAAAACCTTGTTTTATTTTTGTAATCAGGGATGATTTCAATGAGGATGAGCACTTATGCAAAAACAATATAAATGTACTGCATGTTTTTCTGTTACCAGAAGATGGAAAGGGAACCTTATCCATGGTACTATTTTTCACAGTATCTGAAATACAGGTGCGTGTTCAGCAGGTCTAAAATCATTATATCTCATTTGTGGCACTGCTGCAGTCACTTCCTGGCCTCTCTGTTTCTCTTCTGTTGCTCCCTGGAGGCAGCAGCCATGTGCATTCTTTCCCAAATGCCATGCTTCTGAAGGAGTGCTCTGATCAGCAGTCCCATGGCTTAAGTTACAGGAGGAATGTCTCATGAACAAAACATCCACCAATTCTCTCACCTCTGGAAATAGTCACAGCAGCGCTTCTTCTGGGAGTACAGATCACACTGGCACAGAAGACAGTTTTCTGCAAGTGTTTCTTCATTACTCCTGCTTCCTGAACACATCCTGTATCCTCCTAGCATGCTGTTAGAATTTCACTTGTCAATACTGCTGTGGAAAGGTGCTGCACTGTTCCTCTATAACATTACACAGGTAAAGCTGTTGTGTTTGGATCACCAAAAGCATAGGCAGGCAGAGCTAAGGGGCAAAATGGGTCTTGTAGAAGATAATAGGCATAAAACAGTATGCTTGTATACTGTTCCTGAAGATAAATAAAGGAACAACAAGTCCAGGTAGGGAACATATTCATTACTCAGTCCTTCATTCTGACTCTATTGAAAGAAGATGAAAGTGAGAACAGAAATTACAGACCAAGGCCTAAGGCCTCTTTGATTCTGACTTTCTCTTAAAAATTGGAACATCGCAATGTATCAGTTTTTTTAGCAAATATGAGGTTGTGCTTGAGTTTCTTAGCAATATATTTTTGTGTCTGGTGCTGGGTGACCATTTTCTGACCCCCAGAGTGGAATTTGAGTAGGTTTCACTCGTGTGACTAGGGTTAGAGAGTTGCATTTCTGTCCCCATGAAGTGTATGCATAATTTCTTTCAGAACTAGGTATTAACACCAGTATTTTTTGTAACAGTATTGAAAACGTTTGATTACGTGACAGCTGTAATGTTTTCCTTTCTGCTTTTGCTTACGGTCTAACGCAGGGTTTTCTCTAGTTCTTTGTTCCCTTTGTCCCTGGATTAGACTGTTTGCTGGGACTGGTCCTGTTTTGGGGAAGCTCAAACCATTAGTATTGCCACACTCCTGCAGCAGTTTGTGATTTGATGCCAAAATGAGTGCGCAGGAAGCTAGGGAAGAAGCATCCCTGGTCACGTCTTCTGGTGTTTGAATCCCAGTTGTTGGGAGCAGAGGGATGAAACACAGCAAAAACCTCTGGTTTTGTTTCTTTGTGTCTAAGTATACTTCTGTGGCATAGAGAGAAACTGTTTCTTTGCCTTTGGAGTGCTCGTGGTTGTGGCTCTCTCTGCAGTGGTTTCAGACAGGCAGAGATTGCTAGGCACTTTAAAAGGAACTAGCTTGCAGGTGTGGCTGTAGCATAAACAGGAGCTGTTCTCACAAATGGTGCGATGATGTGCTGAGAGGGGTGAGACATCTGTTCTGTATGAAAGACCCATGCAATGAGTAAAGGAAATACGACAGCAGCAAAGGAAAAAGAGTTGTGCACAGATTCTTCATTTAAATTCCTACCTGGACCCCAAAATATACGGTACCCCCAGTTTTGTTTTCTGCACATCCGATAGTTCCTGTTTCCTCCTTCTCTCACTACATGCAGCTGCACTCCAACAACACAGAAGAAACCTAGCTGCAAGATTTTTTCCTAAAGGAAGGAGCAGGGTGGACAGAGTCCCCTATCCCAAATGAAGAGGGTCTATTATGAAGGATTAATTGCGGCCAAACAATGCGGACCCTTGAGGAGTTTGTCACCCTGTTGAGATGCGTGTCTGGGTGAGCGGGCACACTGCAGGCACTGTATCGAGGAGCCAGTGCGCCTCATGTGATGCTCCGGTTGCCATAGCAATTAATCGCCTCTTTTAAGGACCAGCGTCGCATACAAACCCTGTAAATTGTCCAGAACACTAGTTAAAGCTGCCCCTTAGGCACCTTTGTATTTAATTTTAACCCAAAAGATTGGGTTGATTTTTTTTTTTTCTTGTTTTCTACTTGTGAATACGTGCTGCTGGACCAGCTTCACCCCGCCGTGGCTTTCTCCTCTCGGGGTGCAGCGCAGACTGGCCAGCCCTGAGACAAAGAGAACTTTTGTGAATAACAACTGCAAAATATACAGGGATGTGGTGGGTGCCATGTTTGTGCATGTAATCTTTAGGCAGCCAGGAACCGTGCATGCCTGGGAAATGTAACAAACGCAGTCTCTGAGGGGTTTGCATGGATGTTTTTGTTATGGGAAGGCTTACACCAAACAAGCAATGTCTGTGTGAGTTGCGTTTCTTTATGCCTTAAAAAGAACAACTGGGAATTACTGTGCTGTTTGTGTCTATTTATGTAACCATGGTGGAAATGAAAACCAGCTACAGCAAGACTACACTGTGTTTGTCTGTTTGCATAGGTAATGGGAGCAAAATGAGGGATGTTTGCTATGTAATGATGACTCCAGAAATCTGAAGGGGTGAGCAAACATTCTTCTTAAGTGCCTTCCTGTAGGTTAAAGTGACATTAGTTTGAAAGGGAGTCTTAATTTCTTCCAGGCATTAATAAAATAGTTGCAAAATCTGTCTAGAAGTTTGAGAAGTATTTTTCTTGAAGGTGTTAAAGCCTCTCCTACCTTTAATATTGCTTCTCAGGAGAAAAAACAAAACAAAACAAAAAAACCCACAAAATGAAAAAACAAAGGGAAACATGTTTGAACAGATAAATTAGCAAATGAACAATATGTTGCCTTAGCCTTAAATAAAGGGATCGATGTAGTTCAGACCAGTGTTCTTTAATGAACATTGCCTTGATACATGCACAGTTGTGTACACAAAGGCATGCTATATATGCTCTTTTGGGAGATTACTTTATTCCCACTCTTCAGACACAGGAACAGGAATTCCCATGTCTAGAAAAAGAGTCACAAAAGAGTATTTTGTCAGTGCTCCTGCTTATCACAACCGGAAAGAGTTTTAAACTGAAAATGTACAAGATTACTGTCTGAGGAGGGGAGGCTGAGGTCTTGTTCGTTCAGTTCATACCTCTGCAGGACCAGCTTTCCTGTACATAAGATTAAAAGCCAGACAGCTAAGAAGCATTCTCCTTTTCTTCTTTTCTCCTTCCCACCTTTCTTTTCATGGGTTCTTTGGAATTTTTTTCCCCAGATTTACATGTTATTGGTCAGTGGAGGCATGCGAAAGGCCCTGAAGCAGGTGCAGTTTTGGGGCAATACCTGTTCTCCTTATAGTCATAGAATCACGGAATGGTTTGGGTTGGAAGGGGCCTTAAGGACCATCTAGTTCCAAACCTCCCACTAGACTAGGTTGCTCAAAGACTTGAACACCTCCGGGGATGGGGCATTCACAGCTTCTCAGGGCAACCTGTACCAGTGCCTCACCACCCTCACAGGAAATAATTTCTTCCTTATATCTGCAACATGTTGTGTGCGACCACCCAGCCAATTCCTCATCCACTGGGTGGTCCATGTGTCAGATCTGTGTCTCTCCAGTTTAGAAACAAGGACGCACAAACCCAGGTAGATGATGTCAGTTGCTCTTCTCTTATCCACCAATGCTGTAACATTCTTGTAGAAGGCCACCAAAGTTGAGGCACTGACTGACTGGCCTGCATTTCCCTCGGTCTTCCTTTTTAACCTTTTTACAAATGGGGGTTATGTTTCTCCTTTTCCAGTTAGTGATAACTTCTCTGGACTGCCCCAGCTTCTCAGATATGATGGATGGTGGATTAGCAACTTCATCTGCCAGGCTCCCTCAGGCCTCTTGGATGCATCCCATCGGGTCCCATGGAAGGTACTCACAGTGCTGGAGGTGCTCACAGAAGCAATAACATCCTCTGGAGTTGTCCTGCCTTTCACAGCCAAGTCCCTTTCTTGGTTTGAGAAGGCTGACAAGGGATAGGAGACAAATCATCTTTAAGTTTCTGCCACACTTACAGCAGTTTTTCATTCAGGATGCTCCTGAATCCCGCAGATGTGGACATGCCCACATCCATGATGATGCCAGTATTATCAGACTGTATTCTCTTGGTCAGTTCTTCCCAAGAAACTTTCTTGAAACCAGTCTTCTCTTTTCAATACAATGCTGTGTGAGTGTTTATTTAATGAAATACAATACTGTGATGCATTTTCCTTCACTGAAAATATTCCAGTCAGCCATGGGTGTGCAAGCAGTACTTGTCTTGAATATGTCAGTGTGCTTACACAGGTTTTGGTGTTGTGAAACATATCGTATTCGTCAGTCATCCTATATACTGCAGAAGTCCTGAAAACTTTCTTTCGTCCTTCTCCATCTGTGGCAGCGCCTGGCTTCCGTGCGTGGAAGTGGTGGGCCAAGCTCTTGGGGATTTTCTTAGGTGAAACTCCACCAGGTCCTGGTGGCACAGCTGACAGAGAGACTGGTGGGGGCCTGGAGGAGAGATCCTGCTGTCCCAGTGCTGGGGAGCAATTTTATCTTATTTTTATCCTTTCAGTCATCTGTTTTGGTGAAGTAGCAGTCAGTGGTCTTTTTTTTTTTTTCCTCTCCCCTGTGTGGCAGCCATTCCTTTTGTCCGCTCACCTAAACATTCCTCAGTTTCTTTCCCCAGCTTTACTGCCTTTCCTTATTCTTTCCAGAGAGAAAATGTTCTTAGGCGAGGGTTGGATGTTCAGGTCTCTTGGGCAAAGGAGCTCAGGGTTTTGAGTCTGAAGTAACACAGCTGCCTCCTGTGAGGAATCACTAGTCTGCATGCCCTACCCTGGCTTCTGCACATTCTTGTGGAGGTACCTGGCACTGTTATATGCATGTTTGAAGGAGCTTCAAGGAGCAGCAATGAGCAGCAGTGAGCAGCAGTGGCTTTAATCTACTGACCAGCGTGTCCCACAATAACAGCATGTCTATTCAAATAGATAGTAACTCATATTACAATTTGGCTTGATTTCGGTGGTGCAGATTAATCAGCATGACAATATGCTTTAACTTTTGGTCAGCCCTGGAGTGGTCAGGCAGTGGTACTTGTAGATCCCTTTGACCAACTTCATATGTATCCTTACATTTTTTTTAGCTGCCAGGACTAGTGCTGCAGTGGGATAATTGCAAGGTAGTGATAGGAACATAGAACAAAGCCTCTTTAGTTTTAACCCATGATCTGGTGTTCAGGCCCTGCCTCTTCAGCAAGGCATTTACCTGCTTTACTCTTGTTCTCCCCCTTGGATGCAGTTCCTAGCCTTATGTCAGAAACATTGGGATGTTTAATGAAAAAAAAAACAAAAACAAACAAACAAACAAAAAAACAAAAAACAAAAAACAACGGGAAATATATTTGGAAATGCTAATGATTTTTATTATAATTACAAGCTGACAAGGGAGAGTAGCAGCTATGGTGAAGGAGAAAAAGAGGCTGTGCAGACCATGACAGAGGTGTGGGGGACTCTTCCATCTCTTGCTGAAGCCCAAAAGTATAAAACTCTGATGTAATAGAGAAGTTGTTGAATTATGTATAATATTGGCACTGAGATCTCTATAAGTTTCATTTTGGTAATACTTCCTTTCTTGCCAACAGAATAGTCTCTGTAAATAAGCTGCCACCTCATTTACTTGTGTGGCTTGATTGTATACAATTATCCCTTGGCTGTTATGACTCTTTAAAGCAACACTGAGCTCAGCCGGGTACGTATTCCAAGAATTGTACGTGAAATAACTATTGCTTTAACTGACTGTAGAAATGCACATGGTACAAGGAAAAGGAAAAGGAAAAGAAAGAAAAAAGAAGGGGAAAAAAGGAGAAAAGCAGTTCAGCTGACAGCTCTGTTGTCTTTCTTCAGTTTCCTTGCAATTGGAATTGCTAGCCATGATAAGAATTCCTGTGCAATCTACTGTAGGGAACCTACTTTGCAGGGTGGTTGGACTAGATGATCTCCTGAGGTCTCTTCCAACCCCTGTGATTCTGTGAATGGCCTTGTACATAACTTTAAACAAGATTTACCTGTTTAACAGAAAATTGAGAGTTAGTATACCGCATTATGAACATGTTACTTCTGGAGCTTCTTCGTCTTAAAGGTGACCTGGAAACAATAATAGCAAACCTGGACAGGAGCCTTCTGTCCAGCTTCAGATCCAGACTGGGCTGCAGTTCATGTCCTCTGCAGCACATCCACATCGTCCTTAACTTGGGGAAATCTCTGTTCTCTATCTCATTTCTGTGTCTTTGAGGTGTTGGAATCTTTCTTGCTTAAACAGGGGAACACAGATTTCCTTCCTGTCAGAGGCAGAATAACCCTCTGCAAACATAGTGGTGTGGCTGTGATATGACACTCTAACATATACATTCATAACAGTCTCAGACAAGTACAAAAGATAAAGATTTAGATTTCAGGGTACTGCATATCTGACAGTGTTAATTATACAAACAGAATGCTGTTAACAAACTAATATTACCTGCAGCTAATGAACCTGAAATTTCAGTATTAAATATTTAAAAGACTGACTGCAGAAAACAGAAAATGAAGATCACTTCAATGTGTGATAGAAAAGCAAGTGTTTCCTCATAAAGGTTATGGAATTTGGCCCTAAAGAAATTGGAAAAATCAACAGTGGCATGCTGTGCAGTTTCTGAAGGAAATTAAAAAATCCAGAAAAATATGATTCTTAAATATTTTGGTTTCTGTGCAAGGTGGTATGGCATATCATGAAAACCTACCAACTTCAACACAAAACCTGACGGTTCATCCTGGATTGTGATAATAAGGTTAACACAAGATATATTACCTGCCAAAGTAAAATATTGCTTCTCCTTGTGGTAATAAAAAAAAAAAAACTAGCCCCAAAATGCATTGAAGGTGATG